>JAQZBX010001876.1:0-31581 GCA_029593785.1 Cabassous unicinctus | reverse complement strand
TTAGCTTAGAATTCTGTCTACTACGACTAGAAATTAAAAATGATAGGGGCAGCAGGGTTATTATAGAATAAATCTTGTTTTGTATAATCTGTCCTGTAATTCCCCAATTAAATTTTAATGGCCTTGAGATAAGAGTAATTAATAACCCAATGGTCAAATTTCAGTAAGTAAAAAAAAGATCTGTGAAAGTTATGAAAAGGGTTTTTCTAAATTATAATTAAAACAAATTTTAAAAATTATAATATATTCTCCAGAGCCTGATAGTATGCTTCTGAGGTTATTTATAATTTTAAGATATTATGAAAACAAAGAGGTTTTAACCTCCTATGAAGGAAAAGGAAAAAGGAAAACATTTCTTATGTAAAATATCATTATTTTAATTTTATTCTACTTGGGTGTAATCTCCCTAGGTTTATGTGGATACTAATGTGTTAACATTGTAAAATCTTTAAGATGATAAAACTAAGTTTTTAATTATGAAATTATCTTTACAAATGTCTTATAAAAATAATTGTTTTGCTTAAAGTGAAATGCCTAGTTTTTCACAGAACAGAATGAGGGATAGAAGACAAGACTTAAATGGATATAGAAAGAAGTAGAAGGGTTGGTAAAGCTTATTTAAGGAAGTGTGTTTTGTCCTAAAATAAGATGGCGGGTTTTCATAAAAATTAGGGTGGAAATATGTAGGACAAGACTTGAATGGATATGGAAAGTTGTAAAGGGTTAATTGAAGTAAATTTCCCTTGTTGCTGACTGTAATTCAATAAGCTTAGTTAAAGATGAAATTTGTCTTAAGGTAAAGTAACTAGTCTATAGGGTTACAAATGGTTATAAAATATTATAGCAAATTATAGATTGTAGGAAGTCTGTTAAAACATTTTCTAAACTGAGAGACTTCAACGAAAATAGCTGATTCTGGAAAGCCATTATTAAGTTAAAATCTGTAAATTGATATTGATAACAAAAATTAACTCCATAGCAGAAAAACCTGTCTGGATGCCATCTCAATCTGTTATGATCTATGCTAACTAGGATTTGTTTACCAAAACTAAAATATGCCTTTCTCTCTCTGCTAAATTAACACAGTTTTCTTAAATGGTTGGTCAGTTTTGAGTGGAAGGATATAAAAGTCCTTTTGAAATAATCAATATATATAAAGAACAAAGAACCTGTACCTTATCAGAATGGTTTCATCATATCCTTAATGGTTTTAAAAAATACAGAGCTGCTGCTATTTTGGAAGTAAAGTCTTTTCCAAACTATTTTACTAATTTATTTGTCGCTGCGATAGAGACCTGTTAGGTCTGTTTAAATATAATGTTCACTTATGTATTGTTTCGTTTTGTTTTGTTTTGTTCTAGAGGAGTGGAGAACGAGTGAATTGTCTCCTTACCTTTGTGCCTAGTGACAAAATTTTAATCAGAAACATAAGTGTAAACAAATATAACTTAAATGGGGAAAAATTCAAACAATATATCTATTCCTTTGCCTTGATGCTTGTGTGCAAGATTACAGATTGCCTGTAGTGCTTGTAGATGTGAGACTCAGGTCTTTTCTAGCACCTATAGAAGGATTTTGGTAGAATAAACACAGGCTTGGGATTCACACACACACACACACACACACACACACACACACAATAAATAAATAAATAAATAAATATAATGTTCAGACCTGACAATTTTTAATATTCTAATAAAACCCTTAAGGATATCTTTAGTAGCAAACTGTTACAAAAGAATTTGTTCTTTCACCTTGTAAAAAGTGAGGTGGTAAAATATATATGTTTTTGAAAATTAATGTTTTCAATATATTTGTATTTTAATTTACAATGGAAAAATATATTCCAAAACTGGAAACTCATAATACTTATATAAACTGTGGAAAAGTTTAAATGGAATGTTATTTTGACAAGCTTTAAGTTTTAGTCACGTTATTCTAATCAGAATTTTTATCAAGGTGTTAAACTTCTTTAAAAATTTGATATGTTGTAAAATACTGTGCGTTATCACAGTATTTATTTCCTAAAACTACTGTGAATATATAGACATGTTTACTGCTAAGGGAAATATTTATAAAATAATATCAAATCCTGTAGTAACTGCCTGTTTCAGACACTTAACTCTCGTAAAGATCCGTATTACATTTTCCACTCTGAAGTTTTAAGGAATCACCCTCACTGTTAAAAGTAATATATTCTTAAGGTGTGGATATTAATGTTCCAATAAGCGTGTAATTATATTAAGTTGCTGGTAGTGAGAAGATAATCTCGATTCCATTGGGAATCTTAAGTTTTCATAAATTTACTAGAAAAATAGTTTTCTGCCAGTACTGCTGAAGTTTCTTTGTGGTAAACAGTATCCTTATAAAAGAGAAAACACGAAGGAGAAATTAAATGTGTAAATATTTGGGATTATATAAAAATTCTTAAAGACTTAAAGTTCTCACTGTCTATTCTATCCTAATACTGATCTGCATGATGATATTGTTGGTTATAGTTTTAGTTATTTTTTAGAAAAATGTGATGTTGTGAAAACAACCAAAGTCTCTTATCGGTTATACTGTTTTGCTCTGATGTTTCTCTAAAAGAGCATGCAGTCACCCCATAGTCAACAATGAGAGACTTTAAAGGAGAAGCAGGAGTTTATAAATTATGTTTGATTAACATAATCTTGGTGAAAGAGTAAAAGTAAAATGAAACATATCTCCTACTGTAGTCGGGGGAAGTCAGGCGATGGATGGATTTCTCTAGGTTCTTGGCTATGTTACATAAAAGAATTTAAGAACATGCCAGTTTAGTTAGGCCAGTAGTTTATTGAGAAATGAGAGACGAGAACAGGATTACGTGCCTGAACCTGCAGATGTGGGCTCCACTAGGCAGAGAGAGTGTTTTGGGCTTGTGGGGCTCTCTTTATTAAGCTATTAGCTACTCCTCCCTTTCCTAATGTTGGGGGAGGAGCCCCAGCTATTTGCTGTTCTGATTGGTTACCCCACCCATCAGTTCCCCAGGAGCCAAAGGTGAGGCCCTTTGAGGGTATCCAGGGCTTTGGCTTGATCCCGAATAAGATCTCCTACTAATCTCATTCCAAATGGGGTTCTCATGGCTGGCGTCATGTGGTGTTCTTCCTGCAGCCTTCTTGGTAAGGTTGTTCCCTCAGGGGGTTTCCAGGCGGGGTTCCGTGGCCATGTGTTTCATGGCCATGTTTTTCTGCCAGGTTTTAGACTCATCTTCCCTTTTCCTAAACTAACCTGCCTCACTACTATGGTCTATAGTTAACGGTCTCCAGAAACAGCTTCATTCAAAATGCTCAAGGAAATTGGGGCCCAGATTGTAAGCTCTTGCAGCAGTCATATTTATACCTGAGTTCTGATCTCTAATTGTTATTTCTAAGCCCTAAGATGTTTTACTCTGTGTGTGTAACCTAATAGCTCCCTAGAATTCCTAAGAGCCTGTATGGCACTTGGAACTGAGAACTAAAGTTAACTAGCTCTAAAGGTGGTGAAAAAAGCAGCCTTAATTCTAAAGGACCACCACAATTAAAGTAACTAAAAGAAATCAGACTTCAATTAAATGGTAAATGGGGCTAATTTAAAGAGTAAGGACAATCAGGATGCAAGGAAAAAGGTAATATTATCAGTATTTTAAATCTCTAAGTACTATGGGCACCAGAAAGAAGAAATTTATTTTGTCAAGAAAATTCTTTAAATTTCTGTAGAACACTATCTAATTTACCCAACTAGTCAGCTCATTTAAACTGCATAGCTAACATGGAACCTAAAATAGACTGTGATATTCTGTACAAGAGTTGTAATACCCTGATGCATTTCAAAGTGTTTTGGGCATAAGATAGAAAAGTATTTGCAAAGTCCTCTAAGGGACTGGGAAAAATGTAGAAATAATGAACTTCTTCATCTGGGAAATTCCTGCTACTTGCTCAAACAATAGGAGCTCTGAATTTATTGAAACAGTAGAACTCTGAAAGGTAAATCTGTGAAAAAGAAACATGTAATAAGCTGAGCCCTCAATCTCTAGGCTTGCACTCATGCAACTTATTTCTGTAATGACAAAGCTGAACCTAACTATAATTAATGCCTAAGAGTCATCTCTAGAGAACCTCTTTGTTACCCAAATGTGACCAGCCTCTCTAAGCCAAACCCTCACTACCTTACCCTCTATGTGTGAAGTCCTTCTAGGGATAAACTTTTCCCTGGCAACATGGTATTTAACTTCCAGAGAATTTTCCTGGCAATGCAGGACTTGACAACAACTAGGGATGGGCCTCCCTGATAACATGGAATTAAACAAAAAATGGGAAAAGAAATAGAACAGGATACAGTTTTAATGGCTAAGAGATTTCAAATAGAGTCAAGAGATCATTCTGGAAATTACTCTTATGCAGGTTTCAGCCAGTAGGCAAAGCCCAAAGAATATTCCAGGCTCTATCTAAGAAAGCCTATAAAATTATTTCCCCAATGTAACATGGTTATTTAAATTTATAATTCTCAATTTACATATTAACTTTATTTTTCAGAAAGTCTCTAAATTATTCCTATGCCAGAAAAGCCCTGGAACCCAGAGGTCAACCAACTGCATTCCTTTCCCCATAATGTCTACATCCCTTTTCAGCATAAAGAAGCCAGAAAGATCCAATATCCAGATTATCCCCAAGACTGGGAATTTTAAAAAACAAAGAGGGTTAAGAATTAACAAATAATTATAATTAATAAATTATTATATAGATGCCTTTATATTATAAAATAGCAAAAGGTTAATTCCTGAAATTACTGAAGCTGGCTTGAGTGGTCCCACACCTGTTTATGATTACTCTAGACTTAACCTCACCATTGTGTATCCTTACTATTTTGATGGTAAGTCTAGATTGAGCTCACCCTTGTGTGTGCTTACTATTGGGATGGTAACCACTCCACCCTCCTCTGCTCAATATCCATATGGAAAACCTTGTGACTGCCCTTTCCTGTCTCAGAAACTTGATCTCCAAAAATGATTGTAACTTTGTAACTCCCCCTGGTTTGGGGTCCACCCCCAGCTTGTTCAACCCCTTTATGTTTATTAATGAAGGAACCTGTGTCCAGCTCCACCCCAATTATTCATTAGCACCTGCTATTATAAAATATTAGAATATCTGCAGGTCAGGGAGGCAGTTTCAGGCCAGGAGGCCACTGTGCTCCATTGCTTGTGCAACCAATAAAACTCTCTCTTTTTGAAACTCTGGTGTCTCAAGAATTAAATGAGTCTTTAAAGACTCATTGGGAGGAAAGAACCCTCTTTTGCTTGGTATCAGGACCTGGAGAATGGAGCTTTTCCCTTGGATTATGGGAACAGTAAAATTTAGCAAAAAACTTACAAATTTCTCCTTCTATATTCCAGTTTCCTTCAGTCAAGTCTGACCAACAAGGTCGGAATCCCCTAGTGAGTCCCCACTAAGATACATGAAGAGGTAGCAGCGCTGTGTGGGCAGGACCGTACAGATATAGAGGTTCCATTTTGGGTCACTTAAGACATACACAAGGAGGAGCATATCACAGATAGACTACTCAGGAGTAGACTCAACACTGCTCCTCCTTTCCCCAAAATATTAGAGGAGGGGGCCCTTTAGGGGACTGGAGGAGGTTGACATTTTTGTTGAGCCTTTTTTACCCCCCTCATTTGAACTTGGGCCCCTCTGCAGACATTTTGTCATTCTGATACTTAAGGGAAAGATCCGGGCAACTTTGGAAACCATGCTGTTAATCTGAATGTCATTCTTTCCTTAAGTCCACTCTAAGCGTGAGTTCAAGACATTTAGAAATTTAAACATTTAGACCTTAATTTTCTAAGACACTGGAAGATCAGTTAGTGCCCAGCTGCAAGCTTTTATAAGGGGTAACACGTCTCCACAAGGATGTCAACCACAACCAGGAAGCAGTAGAGAGCGTACCTCAAAACATCACTTTTTATTGGTATGAAAAGGAGGAACTATCAAGTCCATACTTTTATCACTGTCCTATATATTGCTCTTTTTCATCTCTTCTATCTTTTCTTTCCATTTTCCCCATGCATTTTGAGTACTTGTAAAGATTTTTATGGGCAGGCACTGGCTGGACTCATGTTCTCAGAAGCCCCTGAAAGTCAGGCTTAGTCTAGGCACATCTCAGTCATTGCTTTAGAGTATAGCAGAAAAGAGAGGAAGACCTACTCACTTTGGAGGCAAAAGGGATATGTTTTACTCCTGGGACCTGGTTTCCTTTTACAGATGACAGAAAAAATCTGGAGGATCCCAAGAAGAAAATATCATTAATGGCTGATGGAATAATGAATACATATTTAATTGAGATTGGAGTAGTTAAAGCACAGATTGTTTTTTGTTTTTTATTTCTGAAGTAAAATCGTGACTCTCATACAAATATAAGATGAATATGTGCCAAAGATTTTATATAACTCTTTCATTAATGATGGAACTAATAAAATGATACAACTGGTTTAAAGGGAAAATATGAAGAAGAGGCACATGTCTAGGCAATCAAGGAAGTTGAAATGTAAATGCTAATAAATGAAAAATAGGTTAATATCTATAATCCAATAAAAAGTATTGGTCAGAATCATCTTTTCCACTAGGGAAAATCAAATGTATTTCTACTGGACAAAGTTCATTTACATCTGTATGGGTAAGAATCTTTTGCATTGCTATCAGTTTTCTACAACTGATAGAATTGTAAAGTAGCATAGTTAAAGACAGCGAAAGGCACAGACCCCTATAAAATCAGATAAGCCCAATGGGTTCTCTAGACCATGCCTTGCGTTCCATTGAAAGGACACTCATTAATCTTGTCCACTTCAATGTCTTTCACGATTTTTCCTGACAGATTCATGCTTATTTATCAAGTACAGCAGTTAGGGCAATTTCTTGCATAAATTCCTTAAAACAGTGATGACATTCACAGAGGATCACTGCTAGCCATTAGCTACTCTCCTACTCTACTTCTCTTTGTCCCCAAATCAAAACTTTCTCTCTTGCCTTTTTGTTTCAAACTGCCATTGTGGAAGGTTTGGTACTGGAGTAATATGGAAAACCTTAATATTGCATCAACAAAGAATAATTTAAGTAAAGTGAATAATTGTTTGCCATATGCCTATTAGCATGTGGTTTACTTTTCATACTTTCAACAACCTACAGAAAATTGACCAATCCCCTTCTACCCTTGCTACCTGCAATGTAGTCTCAAAACCAAGAAAACCAGGGCAGTTTGCTCAGCATATTTTATTTTCATTAAATTGTGCTGACATTTGTATTGTCCAACTTTAAGATAAAAATATTGGCTAAAGGGCAGTTTATTTGCCTGGAAAGCCCACCCTCTCCCTATATTAATGTCAAAGCCCATAACTGGTGTATAAAATTTAATCCCTGGAGTAAGGTTAACATTTTAACCCTGGCATCTCTTCCCAGGCTCTAGTCACAACTTGCTTTCTCCCTTGTTTAGCTCTAGACATGCTTGGGGCAGGGTTCTATCTTGTTGACTCAGAGCTTCAATTTTTCCAGGCAATACTGTACCCTCTCACCCATCTGGATTCTCTTCCTCATACCAGGAGCCAGAAATTTTTAGGATCACAGTGTTAGAGCCTCCAGGAATTTCCCTTGGCTCAGAGGCAAGGGATCATGAACCACCAGCAGCTGAATATCAAAGTCTATGCTCAGTTGAGATGTAGTGATATCTTATCAACACATGATATTGGAAATTTCAAATAGCAGCAAAGGAATAACCTACTGGAAATAATTTTCTATGAAAGTAATAGAAGATACTTTTCCCTCATGAGATTGAAAAATACTGAAAAAAAGTAGACCACCCACCCAGTGAGGGTGTGTTTGGTGTATAGTGGTAAATCCTTTTGGGAAATCCAAAATGGCTCCACTATCAAGAGCCTTAGAATTTCATACCCTTTGACCCACCAAGTCGTCTTCTGGGGATAATTCAAAATACAGTAAAAGTTTATGCATAAGTGTTTATTCCAATATTATTTATAATAATAAATAAGCAAACTAAATCCAACAATAATGAATTGATAATAAATAATGGTTTGTGTATATTTTGAAATAAGATATGGATATTTAAATAATGATTACGAAGAGCTTAAAAAACATAGGAAAAATTGTGATAATGGGATTTTTAGACAAATTTTATTATGGAAAAATTTCAAATAGATACAAAAGTAAAGAGAATAGCATGATGAACCTTCATGTTACCATCACCCAGCTTAGCCATTATCAACCCAGACCAAAGTTCATGTTATCTATTTCCATCCACGTCTCTTCTCCCCAGATTATTTGAAGCCAATCCCAGACATTTCATCTGAAAATGTTTCTGCATGTACCTCTAAGAGATAAGAATTCCTTTAAAAGAAAATAATTTCAAAACCATTTGCTATGTGAAAAATTAATAAGATTTTAGTAACGTGAAAATTCTTATGTTCTGATTTTAAGTGAAAAAAAGTTATATAACATTACATACTCACATACACACACACGTCATCTGTGTGAAACTATGCCTAGAACAATAACTTAACTAGAAAGAATTCCAGAATATCAAGTAGTGTTATCTCTGGGTGGTGAGATTATTAGTGTTTTCTCCTACTTTAAACTTTTTGAATTTTCTAAAATGACTATGTATTACAATTATAACCAGGATGAAAAGAGATTAAAATGGTGATTATAGAGCAAGTGTTGGGGAGAAACTATGTAGACTTATGAAATTATAGATTCTTAGTGTTAGAGTTCTCTCTATAGAATAACAGACAGGTGGTTATCAGCCTTTCCTTAAACATTCCCTTTCACAAGAGACAAAGTGGGCAGCTTATTCTATTTGTGATCAGTTCCAATAGTTAGAAAGCTTTTCCTTACACTGAGCCCAAAATCTATTTTCCTATAACACTTAACCAGAGGGTTTAAGTAATACTCTCAAGAAATGCACAAAATAAATCTAATCTGTCTTTTGTCCAATAAATTTTAAGTATTGAATACATATATCTTAGATTTCAGAGCTAATCAAACTCATTCATTTTACAGATGAAGAAACTGAGATGCAGAGAAGTTCTATGACTTTTCACAATTCATACAGTTTTGTCATGTTTGATGGAATCAGAGATAAACCTTAAAAGCTGCCACAATACATCCCTCTCAAGTATTAGTTATTAACTATTCTATTAAAACCTCATCTAACATGTTTTCAAGACTTCTCATGATCCTAGTTGTCCTCTTCTTGTACATTTCTGTTTAGATAATGTTACTTTAAAAATAAGACACCCAGAACCTAATCAAATGCCACAGGTGTCAACTGAATAGCACAGAGAACAGTGTGTGTTCTGGATTAATGATATTTTATTAACCATTTGGACAAATATTTCACTTTTTTGACTCTGTTCTTATCAAGTATAATTTTCCAAAGTTGAAAACATGACTGCCATGTAAATATAGAATAGAGGTGAAAATTTTATTCAACTCATTAATTAATGAGGAACCTACTAAAATGGGCAATCTGATTTAAAGAGCATTGGGGTTTGTACTTTCCATCAGAAAGGACAGACTGAAATAACAATTTTTTTTTTAAGATTTTATTTACTTATTTCTCCCCACCCCCTCATTGTCTGCATTTGCTACCTCTCTTCGTTGTGTGCTCATCTTCCCCCTAGGAGGCACCAGAAATCAAACCCAGGACCTCCCGTGTGGGAGGGAGGCGCCTGATTGCTTGAGCCACCTCTGCTCCCCACCTTGCTGTGTCTTTCATCATGCTTTCCCCCTTGTGTCTCTTGTTGAGTCATCTCATTGTGCCAGCTCGCCATGCTTGTCTTCCTTAGGAGGCACCGGGAACCGAACCCAGGACCTCTTATGTGGTAGGCAGGAGCTCAATCTCTTGAGCCATATCTGCTTCCCAAAAACTTTTTTTAGGTTAGCGATAAAAGGGTTAATACCCCACAGGGCAATAAAACCATAACCATTGAGGTTATCTTTTCTACTGGACAGCAATCATTTGCATCTCTACTGGACAAACTCTACAATATATTACATACCTTCATAGTATCTGAGCTCTAATCAATGGTAAATAGCAAAGAAAATTCAATAATTTTTGGGTGGACTTGCTAAATAATACCATGTATGACATTGGAAGGACATGAAGTCTCTTTTCATTGTAATTATGGAATGATTTTTCTTAGGAATTCTCCATTTGATTATAAATAGTTTCAAAAATCTTTTTCTTAATCACTAAAGATTTTGACCTGATTGTTTACAAGGTACAGAAACAAGTGTTAACCATAAAAGCCTTCTTGAGCATACAGTAGTGAACAACTAATGAAGCCAAATAATGTACTTCTATATGGAAATTTTCATAAGGAAACCAAAATGGACTTTAAAGCCCTCTATTATTTGCTCTTCTTAAGGCTAAGAAACAAAACCCAAGAAACTCTCTCTACTAGATTTTCTCTTAAGTACTTAAAATTTGGGTGAATCATCTCTTCTCAAGGTCCCTACAATTCTCAAAGTTCTGCTGAGAATTGACCTTTCTTAGCATTTGGGTGGCTGAGGCCCTATCAGTTACACAACAAAGATCAGGCCATTTTTCCTGAGAGGACTTTGTAGGCATTGGCACTGCATATAAAGTACATTTGTTCCTTGATGAAGAACTTGTTATACCTGATTCAGTGAGAATTAGTCTCAAACATGACACTTTAGGCATGACCTTAACTGCAGATTCAATTTGTCCATTTGTATTCTGGTAAAAATTCTTAGTGGACTGTGGTAGAATTAATTATATGCCCCAATTTTTGACAAGTTCTTAATCCAAATCCACCTTCCTGTGGGTGTGAACCCAATGTACATAGGCTTTCCTGAAGATGATATTTTAAGTTAAGGTATGGCCCAACCGAATGAGATTGGGTCTTAATCTGGATAACTAAAATCCTTTTTTAAACAGAAGAAATTCAGACATAGTGAGATAAAAACATGGGGAGGAGATAGAAGCCAGATGTTAATGAAACCCGAAAGAGAAAGGAGAGGGCCTCACCAAGTGATATGAGGTAGAGATGTAAGGCACAGACCCCCATGGAGTGAGGAAAGTCAACACCAGAGGCTACGGACCCCAGGAGGAAGCAAGCCGTCTAGCCCCTGAAATTGTGAGACAGTAAATTCCCATTGTTTGAGCCAACCTATTGTGTGGTGCTTGTTATGGCAGCCTGGAAAACCAAGACCGTGGGCCAACGCAAATAACTATACAGTCATGAAAAGTAAGAGGGCTCAGGAAAATGTCTGAATTCTGGGGTTTTAGTGAGAATCAGGACTCAGATAGGTACCTTGTAATCTTCTTTCCTCAGGTCTCCAACCATGCAGTGATCCCCCTGACTTAAAACAACCCTGTCTTCATATCCATTCCTGGGTGTTCTTTGAACATAAAGTATATCAGATACCATTTGCCAATGTTTATTTCTGTTTACAAAAACATAGTCTGTTAAATTTAGAGTTAGAAATAGATTAAGCAGAGGGGCGGATGTGGCTCAAATGGTTGGGCGTCCATCTCCCATATGGAGGGACCTGGGTTCAATCCTGGTAAAAATAAGAAAAACATAGAAGGCGCACAGGCCACCAGGCCCTGTGTGCGGGTGCGTCACCAAGCCCCGCCGAGCCACACAGCAAGATGATGACATATCAGAAGAGTAACACAAGGGAAAGCCAAGACAAGATGCGCAAAACAAAAAAAAAAAGCCAGGAACTAAGGTGGCGCAGGTAGTAGGATGCCTCTCTCCCACATCAGAGGTTCCCAGGATCGAATCCCAGTGAAGACAGGAGGAGAAGGATGAGAAGAGAGGGCAAGAAACAGACACAGAGAATTGCCCAGCGAATGGACACAAAAACAGCAAAAACGGGGAGAGGGGGTTTAAAAGTAAAAAGTAAATAAATAAATAAACCTTAAAAAAAAAAAGAAAAAGATTAAGCAAAAAGAAAGAGCTTCCTAATATACCCATCAGAAAATAGATCATTTGAAAAATACCAATAAGATTCCAAACAAATAGCCCTTGTCTGTTCATTTGGTCATGTAATTCTTGTTTCACTGGATCTTGAGTTGGTGATCTGATTTCACAAAGTCAGTTTCTAGATCATAAAAAAACAAGTCTTGGAAATCCTGACTCTCTCCCCTGGTACAGTCTGAAAGTTGTCTACGTGATATCTCCAAAGCCCACGTTCAGAAGTCCATTACTTTGAAGTATCAATAGTTAAGAGAACCCAGTGCAGTCCTTTTTGCAAGGTTCTGCAATGGTTCTGCTTGAAGATACCATCTCGGCTTGTAACATATATAGAGAGGCCTTCAGACAAGCATGAGAGAAAAGCAGAAAGTATCTGGAAAACGAAATGGCTATGGTTAATTTGTTACAGTAACCAGCAATATCAAAACCGAGGATAGCAAAGTTGGCTTCTGCATGAGCATTTCCTAAGTGTTTGATCCACGTTTCCTCTGAAGATAAGAACATATTATGGACAGCAAGGGCATTGACAAACCTTCAGCACTTTCCTGTAAAATATACAATCTTTGAAATAGTTACATTAATAACATTTTACCTAAATAAACTAAACCTAGGGAAGGCTGAGCATGCCTTCTGATTGGATAACTCTTCCCGTGCTACTCTTACAATAGTATTGAGCTGATTAAAAAATATTGAGCTGTCAAATCTAATTTTTTTAAAATTTTATTTCTTTTCTAATTATTTATTGCTGTTTTGTGTCCATTTGCTGGGCAAGTCTCTGTCTGTTTCCTGCCCTCTCTTCTCATCCTTCTCCTCCAGTCTTCACCAGGATTCGATCCTGGGGACCTCCAAGGTGGGAGAGAGGAGTTCTGCCACCTGCGTCACCTCAGTTTCTCTTTGTTTGGCGCGTCTTGTCTTGGCTCTCCCCTGTGTCTCTCTCCTGTTAGGTCATCATCTTGCTGCATGGCTTGGCAGGGCCTGGCAGCAAGCGCGCCTTCTGTATATATATATATTTTTTATTTTACTGGGAGGTCCCAGGGATCGAACCCAGGTCCCTCCATATGGCAGACAGACGCCTAACTATTTGAGCCACATCTGCTCCCCTCTAATTATTTTTAACATTCCTTTTTATTATAAGTTGAAAGAACAAATCTTTGTGATTTTCCAGAGGTTTTTGGGGAATCTCCATGGTAGTTTAAGTGTGAAGACATCCTGAAAGTTTTTTTTTTTCTGAATTTAAGGTCTGACCTTAGGAAGGCAAAAGCAACAGATTTATCAGAGGAAATTTGATCCTTTATTAAGGTAAGATCAGGAGGACTTGAGGAAAAAGTTTCATTATGTATTCATTAAAGCATCGATACAATATTAAAAACAAACATAGGCTGAGGTAAACAATATTAAGGAATCTTAGCTTTTTCAGAAGCGAGACTTTATTTGCTCTCTGTTCTTGAAAATATATAATCGCGGGAAACGTTTCTGGCAGGCAACCCTGTAAACAACTTTGATGTGGCTTCCCCAGCCTTGGAGGCTAGCAGGCTGAACTAGTGAACAGAGAACAGGGGGTGTTAGTAGCCAACTGGCCCTCAGGTCCAGCGAGGGCCGCAAGCTCTAGCCATAGACCGGTGACTTTCTGCGGCAGTCGCTGAATTGCCACGGTTGCTGCTCTCCCTGCTCTGGAGCCAAGAGCAAGACAATCAGCACTTCCAAAGCCTCTCAGGTTCAGGGATTTAGCCTGCCCCAGGCTACCATCCCAACAGGACAGAAAAAAGAAGAGAATTGACAATATTGAAATAGAAAAATTCATTTCCCAGAAAGCAGATCTGCTTTTGTGCTTGCCTAGATATCAGATTTACCTGCAGGTACTGAAGTTAATGGAGACAGTGAAGATTATCATGCAATCACACCACCTTTAGAGAATTCATGGAGATACCTAGTGTGGACCCAAGAGAGCTGTTGTTTTGAGATATTGAGTGTGGTGATAAGTGATTGGAAGAATTAGTTCCATTCATGAATTTGGGGTTTTCATGGTATTGATCTGTTTGGGCAGTGGCATCATGAGAGGCATATACCACTTAGAAATCACAGCTCTTTGTCCATTAAGAGACGTGCATTCTCATGGTCACGACAGAGATCATTTATCATATTACCAAACCAGTGACAACACCCAAGCTGGAATCAAGGATAGGGACAGATATCACGAAAAGTTTGCAGTATCACTATATACCTCATCTCTTCCACCACACCAATCTGAGATTAAGTTGGATGTAATAAGTTTTGAAGAGCTTCCTTTGTACTACAGGAGGAATGCTGAACTAAATAGGAATTCTTTTGAGTCCTATGAAAATATCATGCAGGGGGGTGGGTATAGCTCAGTAGTCAAGTGCCTGCCTCCCATGTATGAGGTCCTGCGTTTAATCCCTGGTATCTCCTAAATATATATATATATATCACTCAGAGTTCCTTGGGATTTGTTAATCCAGAATTAGTTGAATTCCTTCAATAAAACTAGGAATATATGATTCTAATCCACCTCTTTAATGAGAAGCCTACAAAGTAAACTCTCTGAAGATGATTTTGCTTCTACATTAAGAAAGAATCTGCATCTTGGGCTTTAAGATGTTTGAAGACTGGAGTTGATTATTTTAAGGTTGGAGGCTATGTGGATGTATGAATGAATACAATAACGCTCTGGAAATAGACAAATAAAATGTGGATGCTTTGGTTACATGCAACGAAAGGAATTCTGAACAAATCAATGGAAGATTTTGAACTTGAATTGGAAAACTGTCCAACTCACAGGAATGCAAGAAAATACCTCTGCCAGACACTTGTAGAAAGAGTAGGGCAATCGAAAGAAAAAGAAAGGTTTTTAAATGCTGAAAGTTATTGTAAGAAAGCTTTGGCTTTGGATGAGATTTTTAAAGACGCAGGGGGTGCTTTTCAGAAACTTCACAAATACATGCAGAGAAAAACAAACTGAAAAAAGAAGAGCAGAAAGCAAAGAAAATAGAAACAAGTGCAGAAAAGCTAAAGAAGAAAATAATTTTCTTCCTCGTCAAGGTGTTTTTTCTGCTGATGAATCAGTTTCTTCTTTATCCTCCTCTTCTAGTCACAGAAGACATAAGAGTGGGAAGAGGAACGGTTCAGTCTTCTCACAGTTCCGAAAGGCATTCAGCTAAGGCATCCTCAAATCACATAGATCAGAAGAGAAAAGATGAGTGCTATCCACTTTGAACCATACTTCAGCAGCATTTCTTAACTAAGAACAAGAAATGAAAAAACTACTGGAAAAGCAGGATCGGTTACATATCAAAAGATACAGGTAAAAAGAGAAAGATTGATATCCTCTCTTTATTTTCAGTTGAAGTTCCAGATGATTTTGGAGGTAGGTCTAAAGATCCAAGAGATTTTTATAATAGCTATAAAATTCAAGCAAGTAGTAGCAAAACATAAAAGCCATATAAATCAGAAAGGCATTTTTCTGGTAGAAGAGATTCCTCAGATTCCTTTTGTAGGAATTCAGATGACAAAATAAAAATTTATGGTTGTAGAAGATTTGAAAAGGATATAGAACAAAGAAAAGAGCACACTGGTAAGGGGAAGCCAGTTTCAGTGAGATATTTCCTTCACCAGAAAGCTCAGATTACTCTTGGAAGTCAGCTGACAAATATAAAAATATGTTTATTCTGGATCATGTGATTTTAGTAGGCATGAGCAAAGATAACAACTAACTGCAAATCAAGGAGAACATCAAAGGGAGAAAAATTATGAGGAGCATATTAAAACAGAGGTTCCAGAAGAAGATGGGCTGAAAAGCAAAGAGCAATCAGAAAGCAGAGTTTAAAAAAAATTTTGCCTCAAAATTTACTTAATATATTTAATCAGATGGCTGAATTTGAGAGAAAAAAGGAAGTAAGCCAAAAAATTAATATTCCAACAATATCAGTACCATTGCACTAAAGTCTGTTTTTTTAATAGTGTCTTAGGTGTAATTGTCCAATACAGAAGTTTATGATCCTAAAATTATTTTATTTGTATAGGTTGCAGAGAACAAATGCTTTTTAGCCTTTTTGGATTATTTCAGTTGTAGATCCCCTTTTCACAGACCGATTTTTAGACTTTTCACGTGCATGTTTATGTACAGTATTTTTTACCCTGACGATTTAAATTTGTCTAAAGATAATTCCCTGAAAGTATTTTTCTTCACTTTATGATGGTATATAAGAATTCCTGAATCTACCTTATCCTTCCTGCTGGCTTTTAAATTTGTACATCGAACACTTGAATCATTTTCATTAAAAATTACTTCATTCTCTCTTCTGTTGAAGTAAAAGCCCTGAGCTATTGAAAGAAAAAAAGTTGTAGACATCATAAAATCAACAGAAAGCACAGAAAATTATTCTGGTGATATAAATCACTGCTATCTGGACAGATTGCACAAAAGATAAATAATAATTGCTTATTTCCCCTTTTTAAGAGCTCTAAGACCTTTTTAATAGAGAAAAAGCCAAATTCTAGTTTTGCATTAATTTAATACTTATTTTCTGGTTTTTTAAATTTAATATTTGGCAATGAAGGATTCCAAGATCCTTTTTAAAAATTATCTTATGATAATTTAATCAAAACTGAGAGAGCTTTACCAAAATTTTAACATATTTTATTGCTTCCTTTCAGACAACCAAGACAAATATGATTTACTTTCTACAAACTTTCTATAATTTTCTATATTCATTCAAGTTTTGTCTTTATCCTATTTCATGTTCTGGAACAAACAGACACTTTGCTTTAGGTCAAAACTACTCATTTTTCCTTGAAAAACAAAAACATTACCTTGGAAACATTATTGTACTTCTCTGTTAGTATTGTTACTAATATATTCTTAATTCCCCATATTAACTGTAACTTTAAACAAATTAACTTCTATTTCCTAATTCATAGAGAAAACTGGAAGATGGATAATTGATAATTTTCATTATATACAAGCATTTTAACAGACAAGGAAAGCCCCTGAGCACAAAAGATATTGCTACTGGGAAGCGGGTGTGGCTCAGTGGATAGAGCCCCCGTTTACCATATGAGAGGCCCCGGGTTCGCTTCCCAGGGCCTCTTTGTGAGGGCAGGCCGGCTCACGCTGCGCCTGGGCTGATGCGGCAAGACCTCACACACAGCAAGGGGGAGATAAGCAGACACAGAGAAGACATGCAGCGAATGGACACAGCAGCACAAGCAGCAAGGGGGGGGATAAATAAAATTAAAATTAAAAAAATAAAAGATATTGCTACTGACAACCACATACACCTCTTTTATACCTTAAGTGGCAAAAATGAACATGTTTGTTAACATGATCCAAAGGTGTAACAACTCTATCACAGTAAAATAAGAAACAAAGGTATATATACATTTAAAACTACGCTTAGTAATCAACGATTTAGTATACTGTCTTACCAATTATCTAGGTATCCAAAGATTTCCCATCAATTAGTTTAATACTATTAGTTCAAGATTTTAAAGTTAACTTAAGAATCAGAGAAAGTATGCTTCAGCTAACATACTGCATAACATGTTTGTTGATATAAAAAAGATTGTCAGAATTATAATTCATTTTGATTATACATATAATTTTACATTTTTCATAATCCTAATCATTATTAAGTAGTAATGTTAATTTACTTTATCAATCAACCAATACATGAAGTTGAGGAAATTCAGAAAACAAACCTAGATCTTCTAAAAAATAATATGTGCAAATGTATTATACTTAACACTACTACAAATCAAGGAAATATAGACAAAATAGATTTTTTTCTTAAACCAGAATAATTAAACTATTCTGAGGCACCCAAAGATTCACCTTAATTATATAAAACTAGATTATTATGTATTATATGTAACATAAATATTAAAATATACATATATTTATGTATATATATGTGTATATATATTTAGTTATTATATTAAAATGCTTCTGAGGTAGTATCTGAAAGAAGTTTTCTTTTCTTAAAAGGCTAGAACATTTGAAGTATTAGAAATTTAGTTTTTTATTTTCTAAGAATTCTGGAAATAATTAGATTTGTTAAGCACTTATTATTCTTTATAAATCAATTAGTATAGAGTTCCATTAATTTAAGAGACCTTATAATCTAATTTATTAATACCCTCCAGAAGTAAGAAAATATTTCATGCTTACACATTGAGAGATAATAGCTTTTCTCAATTAAAGACACACTGAGCTTGCTGCTTCAGCTCTATATCTTCACCTACAGATCAGAGTAAACACAGAAACACAAAAGCTCAGCAGTCCAGTTCTCAAAGGCCTGTCTTCCTTTCCAGTGGACACAAAATTTTTTCTTACTAAATTTGAGCTCACAAGTAGACAAACAAAAAATCTGACAAACTGAATTTACTATCTCTTATCTGATAGAAAATAGATCCTCATCATCCACTTGACAGAGATCATCAAATGATCAGCTCATAAAACCAAATTCTCCATACTCATTTCCCTGTGCATATCAGAATTACATATATACAAGGCCATCACTTACCATGCATTGGAGACCTACCTAGCAGTCCTGAGTCTGGCCCTAGAAAAGGACACGACCAAAACCCCAAGTTTTACAAAGGTGCTATGTGGTTTGGAGCTGTATGTACCCCAGATAAACATATTCTTAAACTTAATCCATCCCTGTGGGTGTGGACCCAATGTAAGTAGAACTTTTTGATGAGGTTACTTCAGTTAAGGCATAGCCTAGGATGGGCTATATGATACAGTAAATGTTGAATAAAAGAAGGAAATGTATGCCACGTAAAAGTCAGATGAAGGAACCTTTGGACAGGATTCATAGTGATATCCATGTAAGTTACCTCTGTCCTTAGTAAGTATGACTGACTTATGCTCTCTAGTTGTGAGTCGCATAAAAAGTGAAAAAAGTTACCAAAAGTTAAAATTGTATTGCTATGTGAGCACATATAAAAAATCCTTTATTTTGAGCATAAAGAGCTATATACATTTTATTAGCAGGAAAATTAGTTTCTTCCCAGTCTTGCCAGATACATATTTAACAAATATTTAAAGAGTATAGATTTGTATGGTTGCTAAATTTTGAGCCCATATGTTTCATTCTGGCTCTGCTGATTGGTTCCAGTTCTAACATCTGGACTCACACAAAATAAGTTTAATCCAGTGTCCATATGACTGACCTTCAAATACTTGAAAACAGTTGCCCCATCCTCCTGTAGTCTTCTCTTCTTCAGATTAAATAAGCATGCCCCTTGTTCGGAATGGCTTCAAGATTTGTGTTTTTTATTATTACCTTCTTGCGGAGGCATTCTAGTTTGCCAGTGTAATTCCTCGTATTGAACACAGCATAACAAATGTAGGATCATATCATCTGCAGATAGGGAAATTTTTACTTCTTCCTTTCCAATCTGAATGCCTTTTACTTGTTTTTTTGCCAGATTGCCCTGGCTAGAACTTCCAATACAATGTTGAATAATAGTGGCGACAGATGGCATCCTTGTCTTCCTGATCTAGTAGGGAAAGCTTTCAGTCGTTCACCACTGAGTATGAAGTTAGCTGTGGTGTTTTCATATGCATCCATTTTCAGGTTGAGGAAGTTTCCCTCCATTCCTAATTTTCTAAGTGTTTTATCAAGAAAGGGTGCTGAATTTTGCCAAATGCCTTTTCTGCATCAATTGAGATATAGGTTTTATCCTTCATTCCATAATGTAGTGTAATACATTCATTGATTTTCTTGTATTGAACCACCTTTGTATACGTGGGATAAATCCCACTTGATCATGATATATAATTCTTTTAATTTGCTGTTGAATCCAGTTCATTAGTATTTTGTTGAGGATTTTTGCATTTGTATTCAAAAGGGATATTGGTCTGTAATTTTCTTTTCTTGTGGTATCTTTATTTAGCTTTGTCTGACAGTTTGAAGTTCTTTTATGAATCCCAAAAAGAAAAAAAAATATGTTTTTGAACTAATCCATTCCTGTGGGTGTGAGACCCTTTTGATTGAACGACATCAGTGAGTCTCCACCCTCTTGCTGGGTCTGATAATAATGAAGACACAGAGAGAGACACACACAGAGAAAAGGAAGCCACAATTTTTGACCCTGCAAAGTGAGAGAGGACTTGAGGATCACCAGCAGCCAAAGCTTAAGCACGAAGCCCCCAAGAAGTTGGGCCCACTGAGCAGCTCAAGATTGAGGAGATGAGCCCAGGCTGAAGAGACGAGCCATATGCCTGATAGCTCATATACCTGATAGGTAGATTCTGGAGGGGAAGACAGAGACCTCAGCAAAGATTGGCATCCATCTTTCTTCACTGTGTGGCAGGGTCCTGAGAAAGCATTTCTGCTGATACTTTGAGTTGGACATTTCATGGCCTTGAAACTGTAAGCTTTTATCCCAAATAAATCCCCTTTATAAAAACCAACACATTTCTGATAATTTGCATTGGTAGCCCTGTGGAAAACTAAGACACTTTGGTATTAGGATGATGTTGACCTCATAGAATGAGACAGAAAGTCTTCCCTCCTCTTCAATTCTTTTGAAGAGTTTGAGCAAGATTGGTGTTAATTCTTCTTGGAATGTTTGGTAAATTCACCAGTGGAACCATCTGGTCCTGGGCTTTACTTTGTTGGGAGGTGTTTGATTAATGATTCAATCTTCTCACTTTTTATTGGTTTGTTGAGATTTTCTATTTCCTCCTTAGTGTAGGTAAGTTTGCATGTTTCTAGGAATTTGTCCATTTCATCTAGGTTTCTTAAAACACTTTTTGTTTCTGTGGGATCTGTAGTAATTTTCCCTCTTTCATTTCTAATTTCAGTTATTTGCCTTCTTTTTTTTTATTTCAGTCTAGCCATTTGCTAGACTATTTGTTGCTTTTATTGATATTTTCAAAGAACAAATTTTTGGTTTTGTTGATTCTATTATTTTTTATTCTCTACTTCATTGATTTCTGCTCTAATCTTTGTTATTTCCTTCCTTCTGCTAGTTTTGGGTTTAGTTTTGCTCTTTTTTTTCTAGATCCTCCAGTTGTGAGGTTAGGTCTCTGATTGGAGATCTTTTTTCTTAGCATTTAGAGCTATAAATTTCCCTCTCAGTACTGCCTTTGCTGCATCACATAAATTTTGGTATGTTGTATTTTCATTTTCATTTGCCTCAAGATACTTCTTTAATATCCCTGTGACTTCTTTGATCTATTGGTTGCTTAATAGTGTATTGTTTAATTTCCACACACTTGTGAATTTCCAGTTCTCCCTCTGTTATTGATTTCTAGCTTCATTCCATTTTGATTGCAATATATTTTTTAATGCATTGAGATTTGTTTTGTAATATAACATATGGTCTATCCTGGAGAATGATACATGTGTACAAAAGAAGAATGTGTATCCTGCTGCTGTTGGGTGAAGTGTTCTATATATGCCTGATAAGTCTAACTGGTTTATGATATTGTTCTAGTCTTCTATTTTCTTATTGACCTTCTATCTAAATATTCTCTCTATTATAGACAGTGGTGTATTGAAGTCTCCTACATTTAATATAAAACCATTTATTTCTGCCTTCAGATCTGTAAATATTTGCTTCATGTATTTTGGGGACCTGCCATTAGGTGCATATATAATTATGTCTTCTTCTTGAATTGACCCCTTTATCAGTATATAGTGACCTTCTTTGTCCCTCATAACAGTTTTTAACTTAAAGTCTATTTTATCTGATATTGTGTAAGCTACCCCAGCTCCCTTTTTGTTTCCATTTGCATGATATATATTTTTTTCTTCCTTTCACTTTTAGCTTACTTGTGTCTTTGAATTTAAGGTCAGTCTTTTGTAAACGCCTAGAGTTGGGTCATGATGTTTTATTCATACTGTCAATGTCTGACTTGGACTGGAGAGTTTAATTCATTTACACTTTTTTTAACAAATCAATTTTATTGATACATATTAATACAGCATAAATCCATCCAAAGTGTACAATCAGTGGTATTCAGTGTAATCACATATTTGTGCATTCATCACTTCAGTCATTCTTAGAGCATTTTCATTATTCCAATAATAATAATAAACAGAAAACAAGCAAAACTCATCACCTCTCAATCTCTCTATGCTTCTCCTGCCGTACACAGCTGCTATTATTTTTCTTCTCTTTAATATATTTGTATTTCATAAAAACAGTCTTATAGATGCAGTATCACCCATATTTGTGTTTTACATGAGGTTTCACTATCTTATACAGTCTCATGTTACATTCTTTAGCTTTCCTTCTAGTATACATGACCTTATACTTTCTCTTTCAACCACTGTCATACCCATATAATATCTCTGCTAGTTACAAATACTAGATGTGCTTTCACTATTTCTATTCATTTCCAAAGATTTACAAGCAACCTTTTTACCCATTCTACACAGATTAACCCTCAGCTTTCCATTCTCTACCCTCATTCTATTTAATTCATTTACGTTTAAAGTCACTACTGATAATGCAAGACTCTGTTAGGCCATTTTCTTATTTAGTCTTTGTAGTCATATTCCCTTTGTTCCTCAATTATTCCATTAATGCCTACTTTCATATTTATTTGATTTTTTTGTATTGTACCATTTTGAGTCCCTTCTCATCTCTTTCTGAATATATTTTTCATCTATTTTCTTTGTGGTTACCATGGGGCTTAAATTTAACATTATAAATCTATAATAATCACATTTGATTTGAAACCAATTCAACTTCAATAGCATACACTGTTCCTCTACCCCACTGCCTCCCCACCTTTTTGTTGTACTTATTACAAAGTACACCTTTGTATAGCAAAGTGTATCTTTAATGCATGTACCAAACCATAGATTTATCATTACTTTTTATGCATTTGCATTTTAGAACTGGTAAAGTAAAAAGTGGTATTAGATAGCAAAAAATACAATACAATAGTGCTGGCACTTATAATTACCCATATCATTATCTTTACTGGAGGTCTTTATTTCTTTATGGCACTTAAATCCACTATCCTTTCCTTTCAGCCTGGAGAACTCCTTTTACTATTGCTTCTAGGTCTGGTGTAGTAGTGACAAAATCCCTCCGTTTTTTTTAACATGGGAATGTCTTAATCTCTCCTTCATTTTGGAAAGACAGTCTAGCTGGATATAAAATATAAAACAAATAGCAATTGTTTTCTCTCAGCACTTTAAACACTTTTGTCCCACTGCCTTCCTGCCACCATGGTTCCTTTTTTTTTTTCCTTAGGTCAGTAAAAAGAATTTATTTGGGAAATGGGGGAAAGAACAGAGCTTGCTGAGAAATGAAAGCAAAAGATGGAAATACATGCCAAGATTTGGTGCAGGCTCCCCTAGGCAGACAGAGCCCCTCCATGGTTTCTGATGACAAACTAGCACTTAACATTATAGGGCTTCTTTATATATAATACATTGCATTTCTCTTGCAGCTTTCAGAACGCTCTCCTTGTCCTTGGCATTTGACTGTTGAAAACTATGTCTGGGTATGGTTCTCTTTGAGTTTATCCTGTTTGCATTCCATTGAGCTTCTTGAATGTGTACAGTCATGTCTTTTTTTATTGAGACATTTTCTGCCTTATTCTTTGAATATTTCTTCTGTCTGTTTCTCTTTCTTCCCCTTCTGGGACTCTCATAATGCATATATTGATATGCTTAATTGTTTCCCTCAGGTCTCTTAGGCTCTGTTCACTTTCATTCTTTTTTCCTTCTGCTTCTCAGCCTGAATCATTTCAATTCTTGTCATCAATTTCACTGATTCTTTATCTCCAGCTCCAATTTGTAGTTGAAACTCTCCAGAGAATTTTTCATTTCATTTATTGCAGTCTTTGACTCCAGTATTTCTGCTTGGTTCTGTTTCAAAATTTTTATCTCCTTATTGAGATTCTCATATTGTTCATTCACTGCTTTCCTGACATCCTTTAGTTCTTTCTCTGTGTTTTCCTTTATCTCCTTGAGCATACTGAGGATTTTTTAAAAGTCTTTGGTATGTCCCAAGTCTGGTTTTCTTTGTTGATGTTTTCTAGAGTTTTATCTTGTTCCTTTGGATAAGCTTCATTTCCTGTTTGTTTGTTTGTCTTGTACTGTTTTCTTGCACACTGTACATTTTAACACTTGAAAATTTGAACTTTGGGATTTAGTACCTGGTTGTGTGTTTCTTACATTTTTATTCAGCTAGTGATATGACTGAGAGTACCTGGAATGTCAGAGACTGACATAAACAAACGAAAAATATCTTTCACAGTCTTTGCAAATTGGCTGTGTGGGCCTGTGCTCTCCTTCAGAATTTAACCCTCCTATCAAGAAGATCAGCCTGAGGCAAATGTGAAGTGCAGAGTCCTCTCTCTCTTTTCTGAGCCTGTATTTTGTCCTAGGCTTGTACTTGCTCATGGTCTTAGGAATTTCACCATTTACTGGAATTTGAATGCCCCCTTTACCCCCTAGGAAGTAGATTTTCTCCCCTTCCATTGTGCTCTAGTATATGACTTAAGCGGGTAATCCTTTGCCTCAGACTGCTTTGACTTAATTATTTCTTTCTTTAACTGTCTACAAGCTGCTCTCATCTGCAGGGCAAGTTCTGGGAGGGGAAGCCAGAGTTTCCTGATTCAGAATTTCAGGCTTCTTACTAATGGATTGGCACCAACATACAAGCACCCAGATGCACATAGGAGTTACTCTGCTCCCTCCAGAACATAGCCAGGGACCCACAATGGGGCTGACTCCATACCATGCCAAGGAGGGGATAGCAGAGGGACCAGCAAGGTGCCACAAGCTTCTCCTACCATTTTTTAAGTGGCATGATTTCAACATGACCATAGACTTATGAATTTTTTGCTTTCATACTTTACAGAGTGATGCTTATCACCAACTCCCATCCACCCTTTCTGGTAGGTTACATTAACAACCAACAGAATGAGAGATGGATTTGACTTTGTTCTTGAAAAAATAAATGAGTTAGGATCTCCAGCCCATCATGAAGACTGGCAGAGGGATAGGGAAGAATAAGCAGTCATGGGTTATATAGAAAATAGCAATAAATCCAAGACTCCAGTAAACAATATCACCAAGAAAGATATTTATTATTACTAAAACCCAGGTTGCCATTGGATTCTAATCCCTCAAGAAATGGAAGACCTTATAAGATAACATAGACTCTTAAGGAGGAGGATAGTTTACACTTCAACAGTACCTTACAATTTATAAAACATTCTCCCAGTCATTGTCTAGTTTTGAGTCTTGTATGTAACCATAAATGTTGGGAGAAATGCCTGATCTCAATCCAGTACACAATGAGCGACCTTTGAAAATGTTTGCGTGAAAAGGTGACACAATCAGACCTATGTCTTAGGAGAGAATTTTGCAAAAGATGATGGTTTATCAGTAATTCTTTCAAGATATAATAAGAATCCAAACTAAACAAGTACTTGGAGCTAACACCAATCCAAAGAAGCAGCATTTTCTCTAAGACACAAAAGGATTTCAAAGGAAATAAAAGGTATAAAATAAGTATTTAATGAGTAATAAGGAACTTGTACCTAAATTTCAGTTTTCTTAACCCTTTTTAGGGTTTCTGCTCCATTTATATCCATGCATTCACATGCAAATAATACATATCAACCTTTCAAATGTGAACAGATGGAAGCAAAAGTAGAGATTCAGAGCATTTTGGTGGGATTTGCATAATCCAAATGAATGAGGATAAAATGTGAAAAAAGAATTCTCGATTGTATAGTAATTGTTATTTTCATATCAAGGGTTTCAGGAATAGAAGAGTGATCCTTTGTTAATTGCTTCCTGTGTTATCTATTACTGAGTAAGGAATTTCTCCTCAAAACTTAGTGGCTTAAAACAACAATACTCATATATTATTTGTCATGATTTCCATGGGATCAGGAATTCTGGAGCAGCTTAGCTGGGTGGCCCTGGCTTGGTGTCTCTCATGAGACTGTAGTCAAGATATTGGCTGAGGTTGCAGTTATCTGAAGGTTTGACGGGACTGGAGGATCCCCTTTCAATTTGGCTCACAACGTGATCAGCAAGTTGGTGCTGGTTTTTGTGGGAGGCTTCAGTTCTATTCCACATAGACCTCTTCCAGGGCTGCTTGCGTATTTTCATGAGATGACAGTTTGCTTTCCCCAAAGCAAGTGATCCATCCAAGAGAGGGAGAGCCAAGCAGAAGCTATCCTTTTTTTTTTTTATGACCTACCTGTGGAAGTAACATAGTATCACTCTTCCACATTACATTCATTAGAAGCAGGTCACTAAGTCCAGCATATATTTCAGAAAAATTAGGCTTCACCTTTTGTTTTTATTTATTATTTAATTATCCCCACGCCCTCGTTGTTTGCACTTGCTGTATGCTGCATCTTTAGGAGGCACCGGGAACTGAAACCAGGACCTCCGATGTGGGAGGGAGGCACCTAATTGCTTGTGCCACCTCTGTTCCCTTAGGCTTTTGAAGAGCAGTATGCCAAAGATTTTGTGAATATATTTTTAAAACACCACACTTCATTGATTTAAGACAGGTTTTGGTACTTTGTGCTCCAAATAAGTTTCCAACTTATTGAACAGCTTCAAAAAAGCAGATGATCTAGGGGAATTAATATCTCCAATTCTTTGGCCAACATTTGCTCCGGAATTTCTAAGAGTTGTTTAAGATTATAATAGTTATAAATGGGAAAGTATCCTGTAATCCAATGAGGAAAAACCTTAAAAATCTAAACCACAGTAGATTCATCATTTGAATTATTTTCTTCAGATTTCCAAAGAAAGGAGAGTTTTTGAAATTCAAGCTTCAGTGTCAGAAGAGGGGAAAGCCCTATCTAGTTGACTAGGAAGCTACAAGTGATGGAATAACAATTTGATACTTATTAGGAATCAGAAAGAATGTCCCTACCTGGAAAACCCAAACATCATTGCAGCCAAACAAGAAATATTTCTGCATTTAGCTAAGTTTAAAAAAAAATTACTCAAGATTTTGAGATTGCTGACTGGGAGAAGAATCAGTTACCTTAGTGACTTTTGTTGCTTTTCATCTTCAGTGATGAATGTAGCAGCTAAACATGTAGCTTTGACTTTTTCTGCAACTGCTACTGTTTTCCCTTTCAGAAGATCTGGAACCAGTCTGTAACTATTAGACCTAAAATATAGATAAACCTTATCTTCTGCCTCTTGGTCTGATTCTTGATTTGTCAGAATTTCTTTGCATCTGAGCTGAATTCAGGAGTCAACTTCAGAGAACAAATCCCAGGAAGTAAGACAAATCTAGCTAAGAAGGAAAATAACACTTTGCAAATAGCAACAATAGGACCCTCTCAAACTGGTATATCCTCTTTCCCTCAAGAGGAAAGGGGAAAACATAAAATGCAGTGGCTATTGCTTTCTTTAGAGAAATGAGAAAAATGGTGGATTGTCATTATGGGTGAAAATTGGGAGTCTTTGGGACCTGAAAAGTAAAAGTAAAATTAGAGAAACAGAAAAGTAATGAGTGCCGTCCAGCACTGGCAAAAAATTGAAAGTCTTTTTCTAATACATCTTGGGTCTTGATGGGAAAGGCACTGTGGTGTTTGGTATAAACTTGAAGGAGAGAGCCAACCAATGGGAACACTAAATATGAAGAATTTAAGAGCTTATGAATGTTAGGGGATCCCAGGGGCATTCTCTCCCACTTTGCCTTTACACCCGAGTTTGTACTAGAAGACTATAGTGTTGATCCAAGTCAAATTAATTTCCTACTTCCCCAAACCAGAATGATTTATGACTAGTTGTATACCATCTGTTGGTGTTAGCTGTGTGATTCTCTCTAACGCTAATTAACAACTCATAAAGAGCTCTATAGGCAACAAAGGCAAACAATAACTTCATGAACCCAAACATGAATTTTTGGATGTTTCCAAAGTGAAGAAATTAAGACTTCATCTTAATCTAAACCAATACTCTTTTAATGGTCCCCAGGCCCTCAGGGGTCTGCCTTATCACTTTTGGTTCAATTCTTTCCCATTTTCATCCCACCCTGCCCTCACCATCACATTTTTATTGGATACATCAGGGGAAAGTTTATAGTCTGGGCCCTGAGGAAAACATTCAGAAAAGGTAACTTTACCTCTCCTAACTTCAGATGAGAGCCTTTTCTTTGATAGGTCCCTTCACACTAGAAGGGAAGCTTGGACAGTATTTACAAAATGTGAGAAATCTAGTGTGAAAAGAAAAGAAATGTCTGCCTTCAGAATTACCATTTCATAGTGCAGTGAGATTACCACAAAAATCAAGAGTCTTGCCTTTCAGTCCTAGATTTACCACTGAGCTATGTATGACCTTGGGAAAGTCATTTAACATCTCTGGTTCTTAGTTTCCTTATCTCTCAAATGAGAAATTTGGACTGGCTATTCTAATATATGTTATATTCTAAAATGACATGATTATGTACCAACATGCCTCAAAAGTTATTAGCCATGGGATATGTGCCACTATCCTTGAGTCCTACAAAATTATTTTCCATGCCTGGAAATGACCCCTTCTTAAACCAGTGTGATAACTGTTCCAGAAGACACTTCACAAGCAGGCAGTTGTGGGCAGTGTGTCTTCCTGCATAATGACGCCAGCTTTATAATACTACCACTCTTCCCCTTTCAACTTCCCTCAGTGATTCTTCACCCTAGATTCCTAATACCTCTCCAGGGCTAGAAGTCACACAGAGAATTATGGGTTTCCTCAGAGCCATCATGGCCAGTATTACCTAATGCCTCGCAAACCTTGTGTGCTCTGCCTATTAGATGTCAGGGGTAGCAAAATATCTTACATTATAGAAGTAAGGATCATGTGGTGGAAGAGGTAAAGATTGTCTTTGGATTTATTTAGTTAGTCCCTTTTGCTTCTCAAAATAAACATCTTTGTGCACAGTTAAAAGCTTTCCAAGATGTTCACAAGGGAAGAGGAAATTCTTGCCAAAAACTTAAGCCCAGCCAGACAGGGATACTGAAAATTTGCTGCCTGTGGAAACACGTGGCCAGACAGGACTTTGGCAGGGGGGTGGGGCGGGAGCTTGTAGTAAGTGTTCAATTTATGGCAATGAAGAGATCTGGTAATTCAGAGGCGACGTTCAGGTTTCCCAGGCAGAGTGTACAGGGTCTGACAACTCCATTTAGAGTTCACATTCAGCTGTGATTCACAGCACACTAAGTCTATTTACAGACTTACAACTCGGCAAACCTTGGTCCTTATGGTTGGAGGGGTAAAGAGAAACACTTCTCTCACTCTTCTCACAGTTTTAGTTCTGCTTCCAATTCTTAGCATTTGCAAAATGCTTCAGAAGATTTAGGCCAAAGATCCCTGTCTGCAATTTAATAGCATTATGACCTTGGGCAAAATACTTAAGCATCTCTGAGCCTCAACTTTCTCATTCATAAAATGGTGATAATAATACCTGTTCTACTTTCCTAACAAGAATGTTGTGACAATCAAATGGAAAAACATAAACAGAAAAAACACTTTGTACATTGAAAGGCACTGTATAAAAATGAGCTATTTTTTTAATTTTAAAAAAAATTTATTGAAGTATATCATTTGTATAAGAACATACATAAACAATAAGTATATAGTAAAAGTTGTGAACTTACAAAACAAACATGCATAACATCATGCAGGGCTCCCATATATTACCCCACAACAAATACTTTGCATTGTTGTAGAACACTTGTAACGAATTCTGAAATACCATTGTCAAAGTATTACTACTAACTATAGTCTGTATCTTAACATTTGGTGTATTTTTTCCCCAACCCACCCTATTATTTTGTTGTTGTTGTTCGTAAACCATATAATTTATCTAAAGTATACAATCAATGGCATTTGGTATAATCAACGAGTTGTGAATTCATCACTTCAAACATTAGAACATTTTCATTACTCAAAAAAACCCCACTATCATACCCATATGTTAGTGCTACTAATTACAAACCCTATGATGTGCTTTCACCATTTTTATTCATTTCTAAACATTTACAAATAATGTTTTTACCAATTCTGCACAGATTAAACCACAGCTTTCCATTCTCTAACCACATTCTATTCCCTGGTGACTTATATTCTAGTTACCAACTCCATGAGTTTGCAACATGAGCTATTTTTAACTATCAGGTATCTCCTCCTCTCTGCTCTTTCCTGTACCTCATCTGTTTCTTTGTCCTTAAGCAACTTCAAGATCTTCTCTTAGTCCAAGATTCTCAACATGGTTAAAGATCAGCTTCTTAAGCATGGGCTTGTTACTAACCAGGCAAAACCTGCATCTACATGTGGTCTATCTACCTCTCCATTCAGAAGCAAATTTACAACCTTTAGTACAACCTCAATTATTTCAGCACTTATGCCTCAAGCATTTAGGGGCTCTGTGCCCCTGTGCTGGGGATACAAAATTGAATAGGCAGGTCCAGCCCTTGAGGAACACACCGTCACATCTAAGCATTCCAGACTAATTGAATAGGCTAATCCGATCTATGTAATCGGATCTGCAGTTGAATCTTCTCTCTCTGGCCACCTGCTCCCTAGAGCTCAGTGTATCTGGACCCTTTGAGACAAAAGTTCAACTTTGAAGTCCCTCAATCCTGCTGCTAGGACAAGGCAGGGAACTCAATCTAATTTCTCCCTGAAATTATTTTACTCATTCCTTTCTTGACTGACTATAATGAGTTAAATTATGTCCTCAAAAAAAGATGTGTTGAGGGCTAATCCTCAGTACTTCCAAAAGTGACCATGTTTGGAAATAAGGTCATTATATGTGGAACAAGGCACGTTAAAAGGAGGTCATCCTGGTGCAGGGTGGGCCTATGCTCCAGTATGACTGGTGTCCTTATAAGAAGAGAAAAATTTGAACACACAGACACAGGAGGGGAGAATGCCATGTGAAGAGGCAGACACCGCGGAGAAGACCACGTGGAGATGGAAGTAGAGATTGGAGTTATGCTGCCTCAAGCCAAGGAATGCAAAGGATTGCTGGCCCCTGCCAGAAACCAGGAGATAGGCATGGAACGGATTCTTTGCTAGAGATGTCAGAGGGAGCATGATTTGAGATTTCTAGCCTCCAGAATGGTGAGGCAATAAATTACTGTTGTTTGTGATATTTTGTTATGGCAGCCCCAGGAAACTAAGACACTGACCTCATACCTCCTTTCCCCCACCACCCCCCCAATTCATTATAAGCTGTTGAGGTTTCACCAACATTGGCTTCCCTATTAGACAATGAGAACTGATTCCACTTGCATCCACATAGCTTAACTATGGAGAACTGAGATCACCTGTAGCGATATGACTTACTATTTATTGTAGGAAATGCTTGCCCAAGAAGATAAACCTGTAGTGCAATAAAGAATTCCACCATTTGCATCAGGAAATTCCTGAAAAACAATTTATTTGAACAATAAATTGTTCATCTGACAGGCAAACAGACTCCTCCGGACAGATTACTCACCTGTGCAGAAGATTCCCAAGCAACAGTTTATTTATCAAGCCTTGCTTCAAGACCCTCCCATTACTGTGTCCATCAATCCTAAACTATAATATTATAAACATTTC
>JAQZBX010001875.1:0-77416 GCA_029593785.1 Cabassous unicinctus | reverse complement strand
TAGGGTTAATAGTGAGTGGTGCCACTCCCATTTCCACCCCTTGATCCCTGGACCCATGAATCCTGGCTATGGGAGAAACATCACCATAGAGATGACATTGATTCAGAGCATACACAGCCTCTTGGAGAACATTGCCCCAGCCCTGCAAGGTATTGCCACCTAGTTGGCACCGTAATTGAGTCTTCAAAAGGCCATTCCACCATTCTATTAATCCAGCTGCTTCAGGGTGATGGGGAACATGGTAAGACCAGTGAATTCCATGGGCATGTGCTCATTCCCGCACATCATTTGCTGTGAAATGGGTTCCTTGATCAGAAGCAATGCTGTGTGGAACGCCATGGTGGTAGATAAGACAGTTAGTAAGTCCACGGATGGTAGTTTTGGAAGAAGCATTGTGTGCCAGAAATGCAAACTAATAGCCAAAGTATGTGTCTATTCCAGTTAAAACAAATCGCTGTCCCTTCCATGGTGGAAGTGGCCCAATGTAGTCAACCTGCCACCAGGTAGCAGGCTGGTCACCTCGAGGAATGGTGCCATATCTGGGGCTGAGTGTGGGTCTCTGCTGCTGGCAGATTGGGCATTCAGCAGTGGCTGTAGCCAAGTCAGCCTTGGTGAGGGCAAGTCCATGTTGCTGAGCCCATGCATAACCTCCATCCCTACCTCCATGGCCACTTTGTTCATGAGCCCATTGGGCAATGAAAGGAGTGGCTGGGGAAAGAGGCTGAGCATTAGCCACAGAGGCGGGTCATCTTATCCACTTGATTATTAAACTCTTCCTCTGCTGAAGTCACCCTCTGGTGAGCATTCACATGGGACACAAATATGTTCATGTTTTTTGCCCACTCAGAAAAATCTATCCACATAGCTCTTCCCCAGACCTCCTTGTCACCAATTTTCCAATCATGGTCCTTCTAAGTCCCTGACCATCCAGCCAAACCATAGGCAACAGCCCATGAATCAGCGTACAAACGCACCTCTGGCCATTTCTTCTTCCAAGCAAAATGAACAACTAAATGCACTGCTTGAAGCTCTGCCCACTGGGAGGATTTTCCCTCATCACTATCCTTCAAGGATGTCCCAGAAAAGGGCTGCAGTGCTGCAGCTATCCACTTTTGGATGGTACCTGCATATCGTGCAGAGCCATCTGTAAACCAGGCCCGAGTTTTCTCATCCTCAGTCAACTGATTGTAAGGGACTCCCCAAGAGGCCAAAGCTGTGTGCTGGGAAAGATAAGGTAACATGGCAGGGGCTGGAAGACAGATTCCTCAGGGCAGACTGGAAGTTGGGCAGTGCATGCTGGAAATTGACTGGTACCTGCCTTGTGGCTGGGAGGAGGTCCAGACTCTCTGGGGCAGGCAAGAGGTTGGGCAGTGCAGGCTTCCATTTGGTTTGTACTCACCTCAGGGCTGGAAGGAAGTCCAGACTCCCTGGGGCAGGCTGGAGGCTGGATGATACAAGTTTGACAAGGTGTGGTCTCCACAGGGCAGGCCATCGCAGGTTTATCTGGTAAAGTCTCAGCAGAATTTAGGGTTGCAATGTCCTCACCAATATTATCATCATCCCATATGTCTCCACCCCAATCCTCGGGGTTCCACTCCTTTCCAATCAATACCTTCACTTTAATTGCAGAAACCCTGTGAGGTTGAGATTTTAGTTTCCTCTGTAATTCTGCTACTCATACAATGAGAGTCTGGGTTTGATTCTCAGCTATCTCAAGTCTGTGGCTACAGGAGACAAGATTTTCTTTCAAGGCACGCATAGAAACTTTCATATCATCCATGCAATATTTAAGTTGCAAATTTGAAGACTTCAGCTCATCTCTTTCTTTTGTAACTGTATCCAAAGTATCTAGGAGGAGCCAGCCAACATCATTATATTTTTTCACTCCACAAAATTCTGTTAAGATGTTAAAAACACTCTCACCCAGATTCTTGTTTCTTATAAGCATGGAAATAGGGGAATCCAATGACACTATTTTTCGTCTCTCTATTGCCAGCTCATGCCATGGACTGTTAGCATCCTCATTATTGGAAAGGGAGTCATTTGTACCCCTGAGTCCAATTAGAGTAGAGAGCCAATTACAAAACTCCCAGAACCACCTCAGACATCCCATGTTTAAGACTCTGTTCCTCAAGAACCACTCCTGGTACCAAGCTGTATTAGTCAGGGTTCTCTCTGGAAACAGAATCAACAGGAGATATCTGTCAATAACATGAGATTTTAAAAGAGTCTCTCATGCGACCATGGGGATGAACAAGTCCAGGCTCTGCAGGCAGGCTGCAAACCAGGGGCTCCGATGAAAGTCCGATGAAGGGTTGTTGATGAGTTTCTGGGAGAAGTTGCCTGTCAAACGATGAGCTGGGAAATTCTCTCTGAATGTTGAAATCACTTCCCCTTTTAAGTCATTCAATTGACTGGATAAAAGCGCCACCCATTGATGATGTAATCTCCCTGATTGATGAAAATGTAATCAGCCATCCACACAGTAAAATCACTGGTGATTGAAGTCCATAAATGTTCTTGTATTACAATTAGCCCAGTGCTTGCTGGAACAAACACCTGGACACAATTACCTGGCCAAGTTGACACAATAGCTTAACCATCACAATATGATAAATGGTCTAACCCTAATAGACAAATCCAGAACATTGCACACAAAAACAGCAAGATGCACATTCTTCTCAAGTGTTCATGGCTCTTTCTCCAGGATGAACCATATGTTTGGGCACAAAACAGATCTTAAAAAATTCAACAAAATCGAAATTATACAAAGCACTTTCTCTGATCATAATGGAATAAAGTTGGAAATCCACAAGCAGCAGAAAAAGGGAAAATTCACACATATATGGAGATTAAACAACACACTCTTAAATAATCAGTGGGTCAAGAAGAAATTTCAAGAGAGATCAATAAATACCTCAAAATGAATGACCATGAGAATACAACATATCAGAACCTATGGGATGCAGCAAAGAAAGTGTTGAGAGGAAAATTTACAGCCCTCAATGCTTACATTAAAAAAGAAGAAAGAGCTAAAATCAATGACCTAACTACACAGCTGGAGGAACTAGAAAATAACAGTGAACTAATTCCAAAGCAAGTGGAAGGAATGAAATAACAACAATCAGAGCAGAAATAAATGAAATTTAGAAGAAAAAAATACAGAAAATTAACAAAAGCAAAAGTTGGTTCTTTGAGAAGATTAACAAAATCTACAAACCCTTAGCTAGACTGCAAAGAAAAAAATACAGAAAATGCAAATAAATGAAAGAAAAAATGAAAACTGATCCCATAGAAATAAGAGAGGTCATACGAGGATACTAAGAACAACTTTATGCCAAAAATACTAGACAATGTAGATGAAATAGAAAAATTCCTAGGAATGCACAAACAACCTACACTGACCCTACAAGAAATAGAAGACCTCAACAAACCAATCAGAATTAAAGACATTGAAACAGTCATCAAACAGCTCCCCAAAATGAAAAGCCCAGGACCAGTTTCACAGGTGAGTTCTACCAAACATTCAAAGAAGATTTAATACCAATCTTCCTCAAGCTCTTCCAAAAATTTTCAACAAGAAAGAACACTACAAAACTCATTCTATGAAGCCAATATAACCCTAATACCAAAGCCAGATAAAGATATTATGAAAAACAGAAAATTACATACCCAATTCTCTAATGAATAAAGATGCAAAAATCCTCAATAAAATACTTGCTAATCGAATCCAACAATACATTAAAAGAATTATTCATCATGATTAAGTGGATTTTTTTCCTTTTTTTTTTCAGTTAGGCCAGTAAAAAAAAAGTTAAAAATGGACTGCAACAATTCAATTGGCCCTGAATATAAAGCACAGAGGTTTTTGAGGAACTGGAGAATTCTATTAAGATTATAATGCTCTAGGACAGTTCAGAACATCTTCAATTAAGTAAATGATAATATGTTTATAATTCAGAAAATTTTGAAAATCCTTTTACAATTCATAATATTCTGAAGTTAAAAACCACAGGACTCCAGAAAGGTCTTAGCAATTGGAAAACTTCTTTTATTTTCTTTCCTCTCCATTCCATTTATTTTTAAAATAATATATATATTTATTTTTTTAAAGATACTTAGATTGCATAAATGTTACACAAAAAATATAAGGATTTCCATAAGTCCCACTCTCCATACCTCCCACATAAACATCCTTTATTAGTGTGGCACATTCATTTCAATTGATAAATGCATCCTGGGGCTGTGGCACTGAGCATGGACCATAGTTCACATTGTAGTCTGCAAGGTCTCCCACATAGTTCTGCATGTTATGTGATGATATAAACTGGCCTATATCTGTCATTGCAATGTCATTCAGGATGATTCCCAAGTCCCCAAAAAGCCCCCATATTACAAGTGTCAAGTGGGTTTTATACGAGTCATGCAAGGCTTGTTCAACACAAGAAAATCAATCAGCATAACACAACACATTAATAAATCAAAGAAGAAAAATCATATGATCTTATTGATTGATGCAGAAAAGGCATTTGACAAAATATAGCATCCTTTCTTGATAAAAATACTACAAAAATAGCAATTGAAGAAAACTTTCTCAACATAATAAAGGCCATATATGAAAAACGCACAGCTAACATTGTACTCAATGGTGAAAGAATGAAAGCTTTCCTGTTGAGATCAAGAACAAGACAAGGATGCCCATTGCCACCACTGTTGTCCAACATAGTCTTAGACGTTCTAGCTAGAGCAATCAGGCCAGGAAAAGAAATAAAAGGCATCCAAATTGTAAAGGAAGAATTAAAACTTTCACTATTCACAGATGATATGATCGTATATCTAGAAAGTCCCAAAAAATCGACAACAAAGCTGCTAGAGCTAATAAATGATTTCAGTAGAGTGTCAGGATACAAGATCAATACACAAAAATAAGTGGTGTTTCTATATACTAGTATTGGGCAATCTGAGGAGGAAGTTAGGAAAAAAGTTCCATTTACAATAGCAACTAAAAGAATCAAATATTTAGGAATAAACTTAACCAAGGATGAAAGCACTTGTATTCAACAAACTATAATGTATTGCTAAAAGAAAGTTTAAAAAGACCTAAATAATTGGAAGTACATCCCATCTTAAAAAGGAAAAGTGAAGTTGGAGGACTCTCACTTCCAGATTTAAATCATATTACCTAGCTACAGTGGTAAAATCAGCATGGTATTGGCATAAAGATAGACACATAGACCAATGGAACTGAATTGAAGGTTCAGAAACAGACCCTCACATCTATGACCAAGTGATTTTTGACAAGCCTGTCAAACCCACCCAGCTAGAAAAGAACAGTTTATTCAACAACTGGTGCTGGGAGAACTGGATATCTATAGTTAAAAGAAAGAAAGAAGACCCCTATCTCACACCTTATACAAAAATTATCTCAAAATAGATCAAATATCTAAATATAAAAACAAGCACAATAAAGCTCCTAGAAGAAAATGTAAGGAAACATCTTCAAGACCTGGTGGTAGGTGGTGGATTCTTAAACCTTACATGGAAAGCACGAGCAATGAAAGAAAACATGGATAAATGGGACCACCTCAAACTTAAACACTTCTGTGATTCAAAGGACTTCAACAAGAAGGTGAAAAGGCAGCCCACTCAAAGGGAGAAAATATTTGGAAACCACATATCTGATAAGGTTTTGATTTCCATTTTATATAAAGAGATCATACAACTCAACAATAAAAGAGCAAGCAATCCAATTAAAAAATGGGCAAAAGATTTAAATTGACATTTCTACAAAGAGGAAATACAAATAGCCAAAAAGCACATCAAAAAATGTTCCATATCACTAGCTATTAGGGAAATGCAAATTAAAACAATGAATATCATCTGACATCACATAAAATGGCCATTATTTAAAAAAAAACAAAAACCAGACAACAATATGTGCTTGGTAGGATGTGGAGAAATAGGAACACTCTTTCACTGTTTTTGGGAGTGTAAAATGGTGCAGCCACTGTAGATTACAGTTTGGTGGTTCCTCAGGAGGCTAAATATAGAACTGCCATATGATCCAGCAATTCCTCTACTAGGAATATATCCAGAAGAACTAAAAACTGTGACACAAACACATCTGCATACTGATGTTCATAGTGGCATTATTCACAATTGCCAAAATATAGAAACAACCTAAGTGTCCATCAACCAATGAACGGATAATCAAAATATGGTAAATACATATGATGGAATACTATGCTGCAGTAAGAAGAAATGAAATTGGGACAAATGTGATAACATGGATGAATCTTGAAGACATTATACTAAGTGAACTAAATACGAAGAATAAACACATGGAGTGAAAACCTAGTGTATAGGTTATTAGGAGATAAGAGGAGGGTTGAGAAGATCTACTGATGCTTCATATATGTAGAAGCTTTAACTTCACTGTAAACGTATAGAAATGGATAGAGGTTATGCTAACACATTATAGTGAGCAGCAACTTGTTTATAAATGGAACTGTGGCTGAAAAGGGTAGTCTGAGGAAGTAAATGTCAATTGAAAGAAAGCTAAAGAATAATCTAGGGACTGAATAGCACAGTGAACCCAAAGGTGGATGAGAATTGTGGTTTAGCATACAAATGCAAGAGTGTCCTTTTGTGAGCTAGAGTGTATGTACATCACGTTTGCAGGCTTGTGGGAATGTGGAGAAGCATGGGAAAACTACAATTGGTGTGACCTGTAGACTGTGGTTAACAGCAATACTATAATATTCTTGCATCAATGCCAAAGATGTACTGTGTTGATAAGGGAGGTGTATGGAAAAACTCTGCCAAATGTACACTATAGACCATGGTTGGAGGTAATAGTCTGATGATATTATCTCATATTCTGTAACAAATGTTCTGCCACCATATGGTGTGTTGGTGAAGGGGTGTTGTATGGGAATTCTACACATGTGTATAATTGTTTTGTAAGTTCACAACCTCTGTAATAAAAATATATTTTTAAAAATAGGGTGGGTTGGGGGAAAACACACCAAATGTAAGATAGGGACTATAGTTAGTAATATTTTGATGATGCTCTTCCATAGTTTGTAACAAATGTTTCACAACAATGCAAAGTGTTGGTGGAGGGGTGATGTATGAGACCCCTGTATGATGTTATGTATGTTTATTTTGTAAATTCCCAATCTTTACTATACACTTATTGTTTATGCATGTTCATGTATGAATATATACTTCAGTAAAATTATATTTTAAAAAATTAGAATGGCTGAAATCATTAGGTGTCAATAACTGTGGGGAGTACATGGTTTTGAATGAAAAATAGCATATTATGAAAAATTGGGGGTTTAAAAATGAAATATATTTGCTTTTTAGTATATCATTTGTGATTATGAATTTGTGCTCTGGAATAAGAAAACTGTGGTTTCAAGTTCTGACTTGTTAAGTACTAGTTAGGTATTCTGCATGTAATTAACCCAGGAAAACTTCACATAATTTTTAACTCTATAAAGTGCTATTTCTCTTGTATGAACAACAAACTGGCATAATAATATATCCATTTACATAGTATTTTAGTCTTCTTAAATATCTTCCCTATATAAGTTTTAATTTGAAACTCAGAACTCACTGTTTTGGTTAAGGGACATACATTGTCTCTACATTTTGGATGAAGAAATCATTTTTGAAGGAAATGAAGTCACTTGCAAATTGAAAACTAAAATCGATGGCATTGTCAAGGTAGAAAGTAGGGATCCTCTCCAATCTACAATTAAGGAGCTAGAAAATAGGTGGCAGTTTATATATGGTGAATTATTAGTTTAAGGGGGAAATGAAAGCAAAAGGGAAGAATTCCAAGAAGTGAAATAAAGTATCATCTGTAGCTTTAGAATTGGAGAAAACTCCCCAGATACTCAGTCCCACCTTTTGCAACTCTGACCTGTTGGGCAGAAGATGAAGATTAATGCCATGTGGAGGCCACAGGGTCATGCTGCGCCTAGGCATCCCTGTTGGTCCTGATGATGATATGGATGGAGGTAAAAACCCAAACTATTTTCAGATGCTTTTACCTCTTGGTAAGTATTTTATTTAGAGGATTTCTTTTTTTTATTTTTTATTTATTTATTTATTTATTTATTTATTTGTAAAATGATATATAAATACATATGCATATGTTTACATAAATGTTATTTGTTATATATATATATATATTTTAAGGTGCTTAGATTACCTAAATATTACTCAGAAATTGCAGGGATTCCCATGTTCCCCACCTCCCAACAAGACCCCACAGAGGACACAGAGAACTGTCAGCCTTTCACAGGAACTCAGAGGAGGAGACTGCTCAGGGGAGGGCTTCTGGGAAAAGACAGAGGATGAGCAGGATAGTGCTGACCAAAAGTAGCATTCATCCTGAATTTAAAGAGGGATGTGTGGGGTGGAGAATAAAAGGGACAGAATGAGTTGGAAAGGAGTTATAAATTGTCATGTTTCCATGAAAATAAAAGCATGTGAAATTGTGTCAGAGCACCTGACAACAGAGTGATACAGAAGAAAAAAAAAAAAAGAATTGGAGAAAACTGGGTTTCATATACTATTTATAAAAATTATTTTGTTATAATATCAGAACAGTTTAATTAATAGGGTTAGTAACTTTGTAGCAGTAAATGTAGAATGCTTGTTTGGTTTTGCCTGAGTACTTTACTAACCTTATTTTCTTCAGAAGCTTAATTTCATATATGAACCATAATTTTCTGAAAACTTATTACTAACTCCATGAATTTCCCAAAAATCAATTATAAAAAGTCTCATTCATTTGAAATCTGCTGAATGATATGGAAAAAAGGACTCATATTGTTTTATTTCCATAATAGAAAGTTATTATTTGAAATGTTTGCAAAGGCTGGAAGAGTAAAAATGCACATTTCAAAAAGAACAAAATTTGCATTTTTAGAGAAAATGTAATTTATATTATATATATGAAAAGTTATTTCTTTCTATTGTAATAAAATATGTATTTTTTCTAGTTTGGTTGGATTTTTACTTATGATTTCTCATTTTAGTTTGGAAAGTAGGGAATATGGGGAAAGAAAGTCACATTTGTTTTTTCCCCATGCATATAACTAAAATAATGTTATTGTTTATATCCATTCAAATCAATAAGCACTTAATTTAAGTTTTCCAAACCAGTATTTTAAATACTACTTTAAAATAAAAATAATGTTCTCACTTATAAGTAAAGAAATATTTACATAGCATAATTGGAGGTATACTGAGAAGTCTTACTCCCAATGGTTTATCTATCAGATGAAAAACTTAATTTAAATTGTACAATTTTAAGATTTAGAATTATTTTTTAAGGCTCCATCTTTGTTGTAATGGAATTTTTTATTTTGAAGTTGACAGTGTCAAGTTAATATATAAAAGAGAGCTTTGAGAGGGGAATTTAAAAATGAATTGATGAAAATAGGCAGCTACAAGATTAGGGCAGAAGAATATATCTCAAATTTCAATGAAAAAACTAATTAATGCATTTATGAGGTGATTTGGTGATCAAAATTTATAGTGAAAAATAATTGTGCTACGAGTTTGCCATCAGACATTGATATTTTATGGTTAATAAAACATTTAAAAATCCTTATGCTTAACATTTTTATTTTTAAATACTGCAAAATAATAATAGCTAAATAAAAATATTCATTTATGTTATCAAATGTCAACATTTTAATGCCACAAATCACTAACAGAAAGGTCAATAAGCCATAAAAAATTAGTCAGGCCACAACCAGCAAGATGGTGGAAGAGTAAGGTGCCCTAGAATCAGCTCCTGCTACAGGGCAGTTAGTAATCACCCAGAGCTAACTAAAGGATTTGTTTAGTGGTTCCAGGAGACCAGAAGGGCATCCTGCAACATCCTTGAAAGAGTGGAAGGAGGAAACTGACCATCTGCAGAGAAGATTCATAAGTAGAGCCCTCCACGCCACGGAGGCCGGTGCCCATCCTCCACTGGAGTCACAAGCCACCTCAGGAGATGTTCCGCAGCTGGAATTGAAAGCTCCACTTCCCCAAAATGGGGGAGAAAGAGATGGTTGGGCACCAACTTCAGCTACTGATTAGTAAATTCAGTGGTCTAAAGTATAATCCTAAGAACAGCTAACGTTTGAACATGTCCAAGTCAGAAAGAGGCTGGTCGCCACCATCTTAACTCTGTGCCTGACATGAAGGGAAGTGGGGCTGACTGAAAATCACAGTGCTGGTAGGGACTGGCTTTTTTCCATATAGATCAGATTGCAGCTCTAACCTAAGACCCAGATCCACCTCAGGCAGGGGGGATGCTTGGGGGAGCTGCACCAGCCTCTCTGGGAAATTATAGGCCATGATGCAGAGGCCAGTGATCATCATACTTTGGTAGTGCAAGCCACCCTAGGAGCTATTCTGTGGCATGAATTGGAAGCTCCATTTCCCAAAAACATGGGAAGAAGAGATGGTTTGCCGTGGATTTCAGCTACTGATTAGCAAATATGGCTGGCTAAAGTATAATGCTAAGAACAGCTGAAGTTTGAACCTGTCCAAGTCAGAAAGAGGCCAGTAGCTGCGATTTTGACTCCACCCACAGCATGAAGGGAAGCAGGGCTGACTGAAAATCACAGGGGTGGTAGAGACCAGTTTCTTTCACCTAGATGGGCCTGCAGCCCTAGCTTAGGCTTCAGCCCCACCTCTAGCAGAGAGGAAGCTGGCAGGTCCTGCACCAACTTAACTCTGCACCTGACATGAGGGGAAGTGGGGCTGACTGAAAATCACAGTGCTCGTAGAGACCGGCTTTTTTCCATCTAAATCAATTGCAGCTCTAGCCTAAGCCCCAGGGCCACCTCAGAAAGGGAGGAAGCTGGGGGGATCTGCGCCAGCCTCTCTAGGAAATTGCAGGCCAGACCTGATCATCCTACTTTGGTGGCTCCAGCTACCCCAGGAGCTATTCTGTGGCAAGAATTGGAAGCTCCATTTCCCAAAAGCAGGAGAGGAAGGGACAGTTGGCCACCGATTTCAGCTACTGATCAGTCATTTTGGCTGGCTAAAATATAACCCTAAGAACAGCTGAATATTGAACCTGTCCAAGTTGGAAGGAGGCTGGTAGCCGCCATTTTGACTCCACCCTCAGCATGACGGGAAGCCGGGCTGACTGAAAATCATGGTGATGTTAGAGACCAATTTCTTTCACTCTGATTGGCTTGCAACCCTAGCCTAGGCTTCAGGCACACCTCAAGCGGGGAGGAAGCTGGTGGGCCCTACAACAGCCTATCCAGGTAACTGCAGGTACATTTGGCTTACACAGACTGAATAATCGGAAGTCTACCAGGGCAACTGCAGTCATCTTGGACCTGCACTGCATAGATTGCTGCCCACACCTGCAGCTCCATCCACACCCCAGGCAGGAGAAAAAGGGGCATGAAGCTTCATCAGTTTCTCTGGGCAACTACAGTCTAGGTCTTCATGACTTAGATTATTCCACACAACTATGGCTCTGTCCCTACTCCTGGCAAAGCAGAAATTTGGAAGAAGCTTAATTGGTCCTTGGGGCACTGAAGGCAGCTTGAGCCTTCACAGCTTACAGCACCAACTACATCCTTGGCTCCTACTACACAAACAACAAGAAAGAAAGGGCAGGAAGCCCTAAACTAAAGAGAAAAACTGCACCCAGAATAAATACTCTAGTAAGCCAGATGCCAAGACACCAACAAAAAATTACAAGCAACACCAAGAAACAGGAAGATATGGCCCAGTTAAAGGAACAAGATAAGTGTCCAGATGACAAAAGGGAGTTGAGACAACTAATCATAGATGTTCAAAGAAATTTCCTTAATAAATTCAATGAGATGGCTAAAGAAATTAAAGATATTAAGAAGACATTGGATGAGCACAAAGAAGAATTTGAAAGCATACATAGAAAAATAGCAGATCTTATGGGGATGAAAGGTGCAATAAATGAAATTTAAAATACACTGGAACCATATAATAGCAGACTTGAGGGAACAGAAGAAAGGATTGATGAGCTTGAAGAAATGGCCTCTGAAAGTGAACATACAAAAGAACAGATGAAGAAAAAATTGGAAAAACTTGAACAAGGTCTCAGGGAAATAAATGACAACAAGAGACGTGCAAACATATGTGCCATTGGTGTCCCAGGAGAAGAGAAGGGAAAAGGGGCAGAAGAAGAAATATTTGATGAAATAATAGTTAAAAGTTTCCCAACCCTATTGAAGGACATAGATATCCATGTCCAAGAAGCACTTCGTACTCCAATCTGAAAAAATCCAAATAGGCCAACTCTGAGACACATACTAATCAGAATGTCAAATGCCAAAGACAAAGAGAAAATTCTGAGAGCAGCAAGAGAAAAGCAATGCATACCATATAAGGGATACTCAATAAGATCAAATGCTGATATCTCAACAGAAACTATGGAGGCAAGAAGACAGTGGTATGATATATTTAAAATATGGCAAGAGAAAAACTTTGAGCCAAGGATCTTATATCTGGCAAGATTGTCTTTTTAAAATGAGGGCAAGTTTAGAAACATCTTAAAAATGAAAAGCAAATTGGAGAACTCTCATTTCTGGACTTTAAATCATATTACCAAGCTACAGTGGTAAATAGAGCATGGTACTGGCATAAACTGGTACTGGTACATAGACTAATAGAACCAAATAGATGGTTCAGAAACAGACCCTCACATCTGTGGTCAAGTGATTTTTGACTAGCCTGTCAAACCCACCCATCTCAGGCAGAGCAGTCTATCCAACAATTATTGCTGAGAAAACTGGATAACCATAGCAAAAAAAATAAAGAGGACCCCTATCTCACACCTTATACAAAAATTAACTCAAAATGAATAAAAAATTTAAATATAAAGCTTCTAGAAGAAAATGTAGGAAAATATCTTCAAGACCGAGTGGTAGGTGGTGGATTCTTAAAGGAGATAAGATGTGGAATGAAATGGACTACTGATATTGTATGTAGAAGTTTTACTCAGCTTTACTGTAAAAGTGTGAAAATGTATAGAGGTGATGGTAACACATTATAGTGAATAACTTCTGGTTTATAAATGGGGATGTGGCTGAAAATGGTAGTCTAGGATGTAAATGCCAATTGACAGAAAGTTAGAGAATATTCTAGGAACTAAATAGCACAGTAAACCTATAAGTAGTTGAGAATTGTGGTTGACAGTACAGATGCAAGAATGTCCTTTGTGAGCTAGAGCAGATGTACATCACTCTTGCAGGGTGGTGGGAATGTGGAGAGGCATGGGAAAACTACAACTGGAGTGACTTATGGACTGTGGTTAACAGTAATAACGCAATATTCTTGCATCTATGCCAAAGATGTACTGTGTTGATAATGGGGGAGTATGGAGAGTGTGTGCCAAATGTATGCTATGGACCTGGTAATGGTCGTTTGATATTATCTCACAATCTGTGGCAAATGTTCCACCACAGTGTGGTGTGTTGATAGAAGGGTTTTGTTTGGGAATTCTGCACCTGTGCACAATTGTTTGGTAAGTTTAAAACTTCTGTTATAAAGATATATTTAAACAATGATAATAGGGTGGATTGGGGGAAAAATACATCAAATATTAGATAAGGTAATCAGCAGTAAGAGTTTGAAAATATTATTTCATAACTTGTAACAAATGTCTCACAACAATGCAAGGTGTTGGTGGAGGGTTGATGTATGGGACCCCTGTATGATGTTATGGATGTGTGCTTTGTAAGTTTACAACTTTTACTATACATTTATTGTTTATGCATGTTCATGTATAAATGATATAATAATAATAATAGGGTAGGTTGGGGGAAAATACTTTGGTTAGTGGTAATATTTTGAGGATGCTTTTTAATCATTAGTTTAAAATGTTTAACAACAATGCAAGGTATTAGTGGTAGGGTGAGGTATGAGTGCACTGTATGATGTTATGTGTGTTTGTTTTGTAGGGTTACAACTATTGCTATACACTTATTGTTTATGTATGTTTGTTTATGTATGAGTGATAAACTTCAATAAATAAAAAAAAATAAAAAAAATAAGTCAAGCCAATTACATTTGCCTCCTGAAGAGAGATTTCTATTCAACTTATTAAATATATAGTATCATTATATTTATCTTTCATTTTATTTTCTCCCATGTTCTAAAACTATTTTGAGGTATATATTCCACTAGTGACTACCATTGAAACTTTACCTGTGCTTCTACATCTTTAAAAAAAACACTGTGTAACTTATACTTGCATTTTTAACAAATTTTGAGTTTGAAAGGACCTAGAGTTAACCCCTCCCCATGTAATTAATTGTATATTTCATTGGAGTTGGAAAATGTTTGCCACCTAATAATATTTTAAGTGATTTTAACTACTGATTGAATGCATTAATTTCAAGTAATGTCAGGATTGAACATAATGTTCTGAAAGATTTATGGAAAGCATCATGACATTAATCAGAAAAGATACTTTTGTTTAGTATCAGATTTGCATTTACTGAAACACTGGAATTACACCAATTAAATATATTTTATGATATGTGTGTTATAAATATCTATATAAACACTTTTGACATTGACTTATTAATTTTGTCTTTTCAGGTACTGTAAAGCATTTTCCCTGCACTAGACCATGGAAAATAGAAATAATGTTACTGTGTTTATTCTCTTGGGACTTTGCCAAAACAAGCAATTTGAAATATTCTGTTTTATATTATTTTTGTTTTGTTACATTGCTATTTGGATGGGAAACTTGGTCATAATGATTTCTGTTTCATGTAGTCAGCTAATTGACCAGCCCATGTATTTCTTCCTTAATTATCTCTCACTCTCTGACCTTTGCTACATTTCCTCAGTGATGCCCAAACTAATGATGGACTTAATAGCAAAAAGTAAGACCATTTCCTATAATAACTGCATGGCACAGCTCTTTTCCACACATTTCTTTGGAGGCACTGAGATCTTAGTCCTCACAGGGATGGCCTATGACTACCACATGGCCATCTGCAAGCCCCTGCACCACACCATCAGCATGAACAAGCAGATGTGTCACACTAACATCATAGCTTATCATGCTGGGGGTTTATACACTCAGCCAATCAGTTTCTTCTTACCATCTTCTTACCCCTCTGAGGTCCCAATGAGATAGACCCCTACTTCTGTGATGTGTATCCTTTGCTGAAACTGGCCTGCATGGATACATACAGAATTGATCTCTTGGCAATAGTCAATTTAGGGATTGTTGCTTTGGTAACTTTTGTGATTTTGATGTTATCTTATTTTCTGATATTATATACCATCAGGGCTTACCCTGCACAAAGTTGTAGCAATGCTCTTTTCACTTGCAGTTCTCACATAACAGTTGTGATTCTGTTCTTTGTGCCTGTTTGATTTGTTTATATTAAACCACCCATAACTTTTGAAGATAAAGGGTTTACTGTTTTCTACACCATCATTGCTCCCATGTTCAATCCTCTGATTTACACTCTTAGAAACTGGGATATGAAGAATGCCTTGAGGAAAGTATGGTGCTGTCAATGTTTTCAGAAAGGGCAGTAGTTCATATAAAGTGTGTTTTGGATTTTCTCCCTAGGCCTTGTGAAATAGGTATTTATTCAATTCTAAGCCTGAAAATTCATCTGGTGTGATATGCAATGTGCAGTCTTTAGCCTTCGTCCAGACCTCTTCATGGTTGATCAATTTTAATTTATTTCCCCATATTCATTGCTCCTCCATTCCCCTAATATTCCTTTACTAAGTCCTCCTTATCTTTAACATTTTATTTTGGCAGTGTAAGGAAACCTTTTTCCTTCCTCTTGCATCTATTTTGGCAAAAGCAAACATTATGCCATCTGGTAGAGCAGAAATATAGTTTTTAGAATCTGTGTCCCAGTACACAATAAACAGATTTAAAAGGTAAATTTTTGCACTGAGACCAGTAGATAGATAAATGAGTGGAATATTTAACCCCTTTGGCTACTAAGCATTTATGAACACTCTTCTATACATTTTAGAATTTATTAATAAAACAATAATATTTTTCTGTTTCTATTAGATAAGATGCACATACATACATATGCATATATAAATCTAAGAAACAACAAAAAATGAATTGCTACAACTGTCCTTGTTGCTGTAATTAGTCATGTGACTTTAGCTAAGCTTTATAACTTACATTATTTGTATCATTATTTCTCCATTATCTTTTACCATTTGTCTTAAAATCTTTAAGAAATGTTATAGAGATTTCTATGGATTGAAGATATTGTTCATCTGTGCCCTCATTTTGATATAACCAACAAATTTCCCCTGGTCATTAGTACCAATGAACTCAGCCCCTTCTTTTCTGTTGGTTTAAAAGAGATATGAGGAGCCCAAAATGTCCAGGTCGTATTTTCAATTACCAATTCAATAAAATCAATGCTGTGTTCTCTAATGAAAGCATAACCTCTTTATATCTAAGACCTACAGATTTGCTGAACTAGAATTGGTGGGACAGAAAGCAAAAATTTTCTAAGTGAGTTTTTAGTTTTGTAGTAAAAGGAGCTATTTGCACTTACATCCCTTGATACTCATAACAGTTTATTCTGGCTGTGGAAGAAACAGCATTATATACTGGTCAATTTTCTTAAAAATTAAGCTCCAGATTTTCAAGATGTTATCTTTAATGTTCAGTAAGGTATTCCATCATTCTGTTACAGAAGTTACTACAGAGTAATGGGTACATGGTAAAGAAAGTGAATTCCTTGGTATTGTGTGCACTGCCACATTTCTTTTACTATGAAATAAGACACTCAATCAGACTCAGTGTTGTGTTAATAACAAGATGATGAATAAGGCATTCCATAAATTCATGTATTTTGCTTTTATAACTTACATCTGACCAGACCTTTTAACAAGGACATCCAGAAAAACTGGGATATGCAGTGGAAGCAGAATTACTCTTTGAAACATCACAGTGCCAACAAAGTAACCAAGGTTGGAGTAGCCAAGATATCAGGAAGAGAAAAGTATGCATAAGTGAGGCTGATATTCAGTGTTGCCTTGTACTTGAGTTATTGGATAATTTTCAAGCATCAGCCAGCAAATGGATAGACTAAATGTAACAAATGTTTGCAAGAATTTAGAGAATTAGTAATCATATGCATTACTGATGGAGTGAAAAATAATACAACCAATTTATCAATTAGGAAAATAATTGACTAAAATTGAGCATACTGTACCCTTATGTCCTAAAAATCCAATCGTAGGTAAACACTCAATAGAAATGTTTACATAGATTCACCAAAAGAGAAAAACTTTTGAAAGCATTGTTTGAAGAGCCCCAAACTTATAATAACAACAATGCAATAAAGAAACCATTGTTCCCCATGATATGGAAAAATGTCACAATCTCACAATCATAATGCTGAACAAAAGAAGACAGAAGAGTAAATATTCTATTATTCCATGTATATAAAGTTGAAAATAGTTAAAATGAATCTATTATTAAAAGACAAGATAGCAGTTACTTCTGGTGACTGGAGGAAGGAATCTTCTGTGTTGCTGTTAATGGTCTATTTCCATCCTTCACTCCCATTTCTCAGCAAGCTCTGTTCTTTTCCCCATTTCTCAATAAATTCTTTTTACTATTTTTACCGATCTAACAACAACAAAAAGATAAATGTAAAGAAAAAGTGGAGATTTTACTGTTTCAAATTAAGAACTTGGTTTATTAAAAATCCTTCATAAAGAGAAGTAGAAAAAAATCCCTAAACTGGAATAAGTTATATATAAAGCTTATGATTTAAAAGCTTTAGTATCCAAAATATATAAACAAGCCCCAATGAGATAGAAAGTAAAGAATGCATTTGAAAAAAAAATGGTCAAAGTTGAAAGCAGGCACTTTACTGAAGAGAAAATCCAAATCACCTGTAAACATTGAAAAGATGGTTAGTAATAAGGGAAATATTAAAATCACAATGCAAAAAGATTTAACCCTTACCAGTCTGGCAACATTTAAAGTTATAAAAGACCACATGGTGGCAAGGATATAAAACAATGAAAACTCTCATTTACTACATGTGAGAGTTTTAACTTTACCGTCTGTATGAAGAGGTATTAAATGGAATGTATGCATTTCTTATGCCTCAGTAGAGCAAATATTATTTATATATGAGATACTTCTGTAGATTTCCATCAAGTGATAATTTCAAGAATGTTCAGAGCAGCCTTGTTTGCATTCACAAAATAGTAACAATAAAAAAAAATAAAAGAAGAAAGGAAAACAAATGGCAGATAATGCAATTGCTAAGTAATAGAAGAATGGATAAATAAATTGTATGATTTTCATACAAAGATACAGAAAAAATGAGTGAAGTAAACACATTCATCTGATGCATAAGACTCAAAATTATAATTTTAAAAGAAAGAAGTCATTCATAGAAGATTCAAGGTCAAAAACAGGTAAAATTAGACAACATTGTTTCAGGATATAGATATATGTATTAATGCTACTGATGTAAAAATAAACAAAAGAGCATTAACATATAATCCAGGAATTAGTTACCTTTGAGAGAGAGGGAAGGGATAATTTGGGGATGAGACTTTCAAGTCACTTGTTCTATTTCTTAACTCTGGTAGTATAAAAGAGTTCATTTTATTTTGACTCTTTCTCTGGATATAGATAGAGGCATAGATATAGACTTAGAATATAGATTTAGCTAAAGATATAGACACATGTATATACTCACAAAGACACATATAACTGCAATTTTATTTAATATATATTTACAATTAAAATTATAAAAGTCAATGATGTTTTGAAAGGCTGATATTTGATTAAATATAGTGAATTATGCAATCATCTGGAAAATTTCCCTAGAAGTCAATGCAAATGGTTAAGAAATAAAGATAATTTGTGTAAGGTAAGAGCTATAGGGAAGAATAAACATATACATGTTAGTGGAATTCTAGAAGTTGAGAAGCATTAATCAAATGAGCAATTTGAAAAAATCAAATTAAATTTAAGAAAATGAGGAAACAATAATCAAATGTATGAGAAAATTATCTTGAATTTAGGAAAGACATAATAATTGAGATATATGTTACTTACCCACTAATATCCATTGATTATCAATCACAATAGCTGGAAATAGGACAATACCTAATTTACTCTAGTGAAAAGTATGGACTTTTAGACTTGAAAAGTATGGACTCTCCCCTGGAGTTGTGCTGTGGCCTGACCCTTGTTATTGGCCTAGAAGCAATGAGGCATGATGAGAATAAATTGAATCTTAAGAAAATAAGCATCATTTTTCAAGGAAATAGATTCAGGTGAATTTATTGCACAACTTCCAGACAAATAGAATTTGTTTTCTTCTAGAACAGAGAAGGGGAATAATTCTGTTCATCCAGAGGTTTCAGGGAATTTGCATGTTCAAAGTGCTCAGGCTCAACCTTATATGTCACTACCCCAGATATCAGCTTTCCATTTTCCAGGGCTCTGTTATTGACATAAGAGTCTCCAAAAACTAAAGCTGTGCTACCCTCATGACCAAATTCTGGGTCTGATTTGCAACATGATCTGCTTTTTGGCCTCTGAATATCAGAACTCCAAGAGAAGAGCTCTGGTTTTCATAGCATTATTTAAGTTGCAGTAGGCCAAACATAGCAACCATTTCCTTTATGTCAGCTTTGGTGCCATCAAGAGAAATCAGGCAACATCACAATCTTTATGCTTGTATGTTTCAATTTTTCCATCCAGGAGCCACAGTCATTGAAAATCCGAAGACCTCATCATTTACTTTCATTGTATCTTTGTCAACATAAGTGAGATACTCAGGCTTAATGCCCTGCATGGACAATCCAAATGTGAAGGGAGTTAAGGCCTAAAGAAACCACTCTGATATGTGGAAATGTGGAAAATTTATCTATCTTCTCCTTCCAAATGGATTGTCTGAGACACAGTAGTTTGTACAGTTGCTCAGAAGACAATCCAGCAAGATGGAGGGAACATTTGTTCTTGACAGTTTATGGAGACCAGTTTAAAAATGCACACTATTATATTATCTCTTCTTCATGGACTTATTTTCATGTTATTTCACATGAAAATAAGTGAATTATTGAATTATAGGTCATAAACTTTGTCTCAGTTTCCATTTCTTAGGAAACCCAGGTTAAGATATCTGTTTTCAGAAGCAGCCAAGGGTTATCTCCTAGGTAATTCACTTCAAATGCCACATGGAAATTAAGAACATTAGATATACAACTTTTGGATAGACAAAAAACAAAACAAAACATTTTTTTACATAAATGACAATGATGATTTTATTTCTTTTGAATTTCAAAAATAATTAGATATTACTCACCTCTGCTGAGAAAGCAGAGAAGTCCTACAACCAAGACCCACATAGCACATAGCATTAAAGCATGGTAAAATTCATTAGTCTTTAACAGTGAAGTTAAACATTTATTCTGACTGCATTCAAACACTGAATATCATCTTTAATTCAGAATTAAGGGAAATTATCTAATGAGTTCATCTCCTAATAAGTAAAAATCCAACAAACATATAAGAAACAAATATTGCTTTCAAATAGAAAAACCTAGGTTTCTTATACAATATAAATTATATTTTACTCTATAAATATGCTGATTTAATTTATTTGAGATGTGCATTTTCCCTGTTTCCCTCAATCTTTTGCAAATGTTTTAAATAACTTCCCATTATTTAAGTAAAATGCAAGGAATGATTAGATCTATATCCTTCAAAAGATGTTAAAATGAGGTGGACATTTTATGATTTTAGAAAATTCATGAAGAAAAATAGTATCATTATTATTCAGTGTAACATATTGGGGTTGATTAGAGAAAAGTAAATTGACAGACTAATCAAATGATTGACATGCACTTTAGGCAAAAGAGAAAAATATAAATGAAAAGAATAGGAGGCACAAATTAAGGGGATGCAATAGAGTAGAAGTTCATTACTCTTTTCATCTTTCCCTACTCTATAAATGATATGTATGCAGGGGAAATTAAGAGCATGGAAAGCCATGGGTTTAGAATACCTTAAGATCAGAGGATCCTGGAAATCAATGTAGAATAAATTTAATGGATGAAGGAGAGAATAATGTGAACAGTAAAAGAGAAAGGAAATAAGACTGGTTCTGATAATTGGTACTGAAGATAGGAGAGAACTTCAAAGCTGGTGTTGAGAGAAATTTCTTGGGTGAGAAAACTTGGACTGCAACATAAATGGGAATATGTTCCTAAGATAATTCCAAGGATCATTTGGATGTGAAAACTATATTATCAATATCAAAATTGTAGGAAAAGCATTAAAATATATATAACCTTTGTGTTTAATAAGTATTTACCCCTATTGTGAAAAATGCCTGGTTCCCTCTTTTGCAAAACAGGGCTGTTAAGAAGAAAATTGGGTCCTTGTTATTATTATAGGAGTCAATATATGTAAAATGCTGAGAGTCACATCGACGAGATGGTAAACATCAAATAAATATTTTACCATTATTTCTCTTTTCAGTCTCAAATAATGACAATCAATTACATGTGAATTATAACTTGCACTTTTATACTAATTTTAAATCTTCAGTGTAATTATATTATTTTGGTAAATATATATTAGATATGTAATGTATACATAACAATGTAAGGAAAAGCAAAAAGAAAGAGAAAAGACAAAGATTGTTGCACACTATGTATGTGTCTTCTAAATTAACATGCACAACTGTGAGACATTGATATTAGAAATGCACATATAAAAGAGTAGAAAAAGCATATCGGGCAAGTTTACTATTCTGCCCCAGACTACATGGCTTTGTCTCTTTCTTGGCCTTTTGTCTAAATTCAAAGTCTATGCACTGACTGTTAGGCTAAATTACGAATGGCAAGAAGAATACAAGGTGCTGTTGCTCACTCTCTGAAGAACTGCTTGGAGAAATAAAAAAATAATCAATTTCCTGGCTTGTCCAATTAAGTGTCAATGATGAGATATCTGGAAGTATTTTAGAGAGTGTTAAAGGTGTTTTAGACCGCGAATGGTTAAGGAAAGCTTGTTACAGGTGTAGAAGCAAGTGCTGTTCTCTGAGCACAGATGTAAAAAAAGGAACCAAAATTTTAGAGACTTTGATCTGTTATGATATATACAGTGAATTGCAGAGTGACAAAGAGTTACTAATTTTGAGATGAAATACCTTTATCATACTCATGGAGAGCAAGCTGGGTGCTGTTTTTATGAGACTTTACTGTTAGGAATGAGGAAGGACTGAGGGCAGGATAGAGCCGGGAATATTACCCCCAAAAAGGTCTCCTAAATCATCCATTATGTGCAATAGTACAGGGAACAAGAAGTATGTTACCCCATTTATCCTTCAAAGATAATGTCTAGCTTAATGCCCTAACCCCCCACCATGTTTCATAAACTCCTTCCTTGATTCCAATTTAGCATGTAGTCTCTTTCCTTAAAGCTGAAGTTTTTCTGGTGAATTTTATATATGTTTATATGTTCCAAAATAAATGATCAATTTAATATAATAACAATATTATATGTTTAGCTTGGAAACAGTTCATTTCAGATGTATCCTTTGTCAAATCAACTGGAGGTGAGTAGGATTGGGGGAACATACACTGAATTGGGAGTTAGGAGACAACTTTGCTGCTGTTTACTAAATGAGGACATTAAAATTCTATGAGACTTTATTCATTTGTACAAGGGGATAGAGAGTAAGTATATAAAATCTTTAAAAAGATGATTAAAATATCTGTAATTAATCAGATAATTGTCAAGGTAACTAAATCTAAGATATATATATATACATACATAAAATAAATAGATTGTATCTAACCAAGGAAGGAAAAAACTAGAAAAGGAGACAAAGAATTGTAGTAAAAAACCAAAAGTCAATTACAAATAAATTTTAATAAAAGAAACTGTGGGCCAAAAGGAAGAAAATCATATGACCTTGTTTAAAGCTGTAAAATGAGCATGGACAAATAGAACCATATATCAAAGTTGTGAATGTGGAGTTAATATCATAAAAACCACAATTTCATGAATTAATATATGAATTAAATGCAATTCCCATTAAAATTCTAGATTTTCTTTTTATTTCTAATAAAATAATCCTAAAGTTTATGTGGAAGGAATAATGCCCAAGAAAAGTCAATAAATGTGTTTTTATTAGTTGGGATAGCCCTCAATGGAAAACAATTTATGAACTTATGCAAATGAGTGTTCTTTCTCTTTAAAGTAAAAATAAGTCCAGAAAAAATAAGCAGAATCTAGGGTTAATATAGACAGAACAAGGCTCCCTCCAGAACCTTGTTCTACCATGCTTTTCATGAAGTGTTTGTCCTTATGGTTGCAAAATGGCTGCTTATGTCTATGTTTCAAGATAGAAGAAATGTAAAAAGATAAAAAAAGAATGAAAATGTTTATGAGGAAGTAAAACTTTTCCAGAATTCCCCAGCAGGCTCCAATTTAGGTTTCATTGATAAAACAACATTAAATCACTCACCTAGTTACAAGGGAGAATGGAGAACTGCCAGCATAAGCAAGTTCAGGGTTCTGAGAGTAATAAAAATGGAGAGATATCCAGTAGGCCACTGGAAAAATCTGAAATAGTATGCAAAATTAGAACCCTGAAGGGGAACTTGTTTTCTCAGATATCAGTTCAATAAAGCATTGATTTTGAAATGGATAAATAATTTCTTCAAAGAGAATTTGAAATCCAGTAATATATTTCTGAACATATATAAAGTAATACCTGGAAATTTTATAGTTCCATCAATATGGCTCTCTCTTTTCTCTATTACTAGGGCTTTTTCCCAATATCTTTAAACATTTATTTATTCAACAAATAATTGTTATCTATTATATGCCAACCATTATTCTAGGAACAGAGTAAAACACTCTATATTGCACAAATATAGGACAGATTGGAGGCTATTACAATAGTTCACTGAGAGTTCAAGGTAGAGGTCTGAGTTGGGAGATATAAATTTTGGAGTCACCTGCACGTGGTAAGTATTTAAATCTGTATTTTATAAAATCACAAAGATTGAAACAAATACAGGTCCAAGGATGTACCCTTATGAAACTCTAATACAGAGAGTTCAGTGAGACCATCAAGGGTTGGAAAAATCAACTTAGACATGTGGTTTCCCTACACATGGCTCTTCTGCCCCTTCTATTTGAACCTATATTTAGTACTATACTTGATAGGTGTATGTCCAAGAGAATTAAATCCTTGGACTGTCCATGTACCAGTTGGGCCCTGAATCTCAACAGTGTTGCACCACCTACTCTCCAGTCCATTGGACTCATCCAGGACAACTGACAAGGAGATGATGGAAAATGACCATCTCAAAGAACAGAGAGAGTCTGCAACTGCAAGCAAGATAGTCCCATCCATCTAAGCCCCCTCTCAAGTAAAGGCAGAGTGGGCATCACCATCCCAGAATCCTCAGGATTGTGGAATGAATGATTGACTAGATTAGACATACTGGTAGCCTACTATAGACTTATTGTGATTCTAACAATGGAAGAACTTTTATCATTGATGTGGAGGCAGTGGCCACTAGAATTTCTGAAGGGAGGGAGGGAGAAAAATAGCTGTAATTTGGGGGCATTTTGGGGACTTGGGAATTGTCCTGAATGACATTGCAATGATAGATACAAGCCATTATATATCTTGTAATAACTTACAAAAATGTGCGGGAGAGAGTGTAAACTACAATGTAAATTATAATCCACACTTAGTGACAATGCTCCAAAATGTGTAATGTGTTCATCAATTGTAACCAATGTACCACACAAATGAAAAATGTTGTTAATGTGGAAAAATGTGGGGGGCTAGGCAGCAGGACATATGGAAATCCTCTGTTTTTTTAATGTAACATGTACATAATCTAAGTATCTTTAAAAAATAAAACTAAAAATGTATATTGAAAAAGGGAGGAAAATCAGGCAAGTATGATGATCCCAAACCAAGTCAAAATATCTAGAGGAAAAAGAGTGATCAACTCTGTCAAATCCTGGAAATATAAATATAAAAGTAATTGGTGACCTTGATAAGAGTAGCTTCAATGCAGTGATAGAGGTGAAAACCTCATTTGAAAAGGTTCAATAACATTGGAATAAGAGAAATTAGATACAGTAAAATAGGAAGAAGAAAAATCAGAAATAGGGAAAGAAAATTGAAAGGGAAATGAACAAACAAAGATTTTTGTTTTGTTTAGAAAAAATAAATACAAGTTTATTTTGTTAAATGGATACATTTTAAAAAAGAGTATAATCATGATTTGCATACAAATATAAAATAACTCATAACAAAGAATTTTTTTAACTCATGTAATAAGGAAAGTTAGATCAGTTCAAAAATTACCACACAAATGCCACACATTCATAGTTTGATAAGGAATGCTGAATGAATTTACAAAAGGATGCAAAACTGGCAAAATTGGTCCATATTCACACTGTGACAATCTATTGCTTTCCACTTTGCAGTCTCTGGACAGGCATTGTTGTCATTACTATCATTTTCTTCAGATTAACATTTATATCTACAGAGTTGCTAAATATCTTAGTCAAAGACAATGCAAGGTGGATAATCTGGAATCAAGCACTTGTCAGGAGACAGGAAATTTCAAAGAGTCCCATCATAATCCCCAACAGCTTTTATGCTGATGTCAATGATCTAAAAGAGATAAAAATTGCTTATGTAGAGGGAGAGGGGGAAAACAATGAAGTGACGTTCCTTGAAAATGTGTGAAGGAAGAAATATGGTTCATAAACAAAGGAGTTAAAGTTGGAATTTCCTTGTCAATAATTGCTATTTCTATCTTCTGCCCCAGATGTTTTAATATTCCTGTTCAAATTTTTTATTGCAAAAGTAGAAATAAAAGAAACATTTGTATTAATTTTTTATGTTTTGTTTTTCAATAATACATGTCTGGCTGGTTTGGAGGCTACAGCTACTGAAACAGAAGTGAAACTCAGGGCTTTTTGGTCTTACCAGAAACCCTGCTTATTGTAAACCAGAAAATCATCTTCCACAGTTTTCCTTTGTTGCTGTTCTTTGCCATACACAGCTCAAGCTGCACTTCTGGAAATTTTGAAAAAACTCTGAAAAATTAGATAAAGTATGTTAAGGTATTTTTCAAGAACTTTTAGAATATGATGCTTTCAGTTTTATTTGTTAGGCAGTTTAAACTGAGGTGAAGCACTATTATTTTTTCTGTTTATATTATCCACCCATCTTAGGAACCCTCAACAATAACTTATCTTTATTCAGTGTGCCTTGCATACCAGACTGAAAACAAATTCTTATGCAAGCAATTTCAGATTGCTGGAATTTCTGAAGACCTCCCAGACCCTAACTGATTATGCAGTGGCCATATTTTGCTTTCAGCCCTTCCTGATTTGAGACAAATTTCCTCTAGGGTGAGTTACAATTACCTTTTGGGGGGAACTTCCTTTAATTTTTATAGTGCTAAGGGAGAAAAAATGTTCACATTGACCCACTGAATTTAAGTGGCATTCTCCACTTGACCACTGCAAGAAAAGATTACTTCCACCTGATACAGGAACATGACATTAATGTTCCTTGCCTTTTTTCCATCCTTACACCCCTACTGCTCCAGAGGTAAGTCATTATGAGATTAGGTGTTTTTCAATGCATAACAGGAGAATAAATAATACAAATGAGTCATACATATTGAGTTGGTTCTATGTGAAAAGCAAGGCAATAGCCCCTCACATGTAAATCTGATGAATTTGTGATTGGTGTGCCATTACTATCACCTCTGTGTTATAGATGATGTGTTGCACATGGAGTTGCCTCAGACACAGTAAGTGACCAAGTCTGGTTTTGAATCAAGTGATTCTGATTTGAGAGTGCTTACCCTTAATGAATACACTATATAGTATTAGAATTAGATAAAGTTGTTTATTTTCAGGAATAGTTCTAGGATAGAAAATGAGTTAGAAAAAAAGAAACTATTTCTATCTGGAGCTTGGAGAGTGCTTTGTGTTGGACATGTGAGAAACGCCATAATGCCTTTGGTTACAAAATTATCAGAGTAGATGGTGAAATTTTTGATAAATATTGTTATTGGCCATGAATTAGAACTTTTAAAAATATTCTCTCAGTGATATAATTAAAATATTGAAATTAATTTTTTAAATTATTATTTGGTGGTTGAAATTGTCTTCACCAAATATAATCTTACATAAGAATAAACTATATAGGCTTTCAATATTGATTTGGATTTCACCATGCCTCAGATAGACTGCTACCAAATATCTAAATTATTTGCAGGATAAATAAGGCAGAAGAGATAGAAAAAAGAAGGTAGTAAAACAAAGCACAGCAGAGAAAAACCCTGAATAAATCTTGGGAATAGTAAACTTTTGCTCATATATGGGTATTGCTCAAATATGTGTTACCAAATATATAAGAGGCAAGATTTAGGCACTTAATAGATCTTAGGGTAGAAGAGACACATTCAACAAGCTCAATGGCAAGAATCAAGAATATCTTTTACTCTATTTCCTTTCTCTTCCATGATACAGAACTATAGCCTTTTAAATTGTGTTCTTCATCTCTGTATTTCTTAGTGTGTATATCAGAGCATCGAGCATGGGGACAATGATAGTATAAAAAAGAGTGAAAACTTTGTCTTCTGGTAAAGCAGTAGCTGGTCAAATATAAATGAAGAGAAAAGGAGCATGAAAAAGGACCACCACAGTGATATGGGAACTGCATGTGGAAAGAACTTTGTGGTGATTCTCCACAGAGTAGGACCTGACAGTGGATAAGATCACAGCATAAGATACCAACAAGACAAAAAACCACCAGGCCCATCATGTCTGAATTAGCAATGACCAAGAGACCAATTCTGCTGTGTCAGCACAGGCCAGTTTCTGCAAAGGATATACATCACAGAAGGAGTGGTCTATCTCATTGGGGCCACAGTAGGGTAAGAAGATGGTGAGGAGAAACTGGCCAAAGGAGTGCAGGAATCCCCCAGTTCAGGAAGCAGCAATCATGATGTTACACCTCCACCAACTCATGATGGTGGTATAGTGCAGGGGCTTGCAGATGGCCATGTAGCAGTCACAGGCCATCCCTGTGAGGATGAAGACCTCAATACCTCCAAAGAAGTGCATGGTAAAGGACTGTGTCATGCAGCCACTATAGGAAATGTCCTTCTTTTCTGCCAGGAAGTCCATGATGAGCTTGGGGGTCACAGTGGAGTTTTAGCAAAAGTCTGAGAATGAAAGGTAACTCAGGAAGAAACACATAGGTTGGCTAATAAGTTGACTGCAGGTGATAGAGTGGAGAAATATCCATGTCTTCTAGTAGTTTTAATTATTCAAATTCCAATGTCAAAAAGCAAAGCAATACATTTGTCTAATGAAACTCCCAGTTGAATGATCTACTCAACACCTGTATAAAGTTTTGTAAATTATCTGTAAAATTGTAAGCAACAAAACTTATGAAGAGACTATTTCCAGACTAGAGAGAATTCTAAATAGACCATGGAAAACTCATTAAACTAAGATAAACTTCTGGGTATTCTGTTCTTGGTTTTGTCCACCTTGGCACTGGTGAAGCTCTCCAGTGCTGTAAGATACACTGTAAGTTTATAGATTGTATTAGAAAATATATCTTTAGAGTTAGAAAAATCTATATCTTAGGGAAGGCCATCATTTCAATAACTGATGAAAGATTGGACTTTCACAAAATGAGTCTACACAATCACTATAATTAGGCTTTATTATGGCATCCCAAGGAAGTGTATTTGTATTAGTAGTTGTGTATTTGTAATGATAGTCAAAAGGAAGTTTACCAAGAGGTAGTGGCAGCAGAATCCATGCTAAAGAAGCAAAATCAGCTTATATACCTCCCAAATCTGTTTGGTCTGATTTCCTTTTTGGTTGGCTTCTAGGGTCTTGGGGACCATGGCTCTGAGATATCCTGAAAGAGGCACTTATACTCTTAATCATAATATTGATAATAGCTCTCATGCATTGTCTGCTCTCTCAACTATTAAATGCTAGTTTGCAATCACATAAATATACAAATGGTACAACTAAGGCTACAGTACCAACATGAATGGGTCAATGAAAATCTTGAGCTTCAGCTAACTGGTGAAATCAGTAATGAAATATGAGAGGTTTTAGTGGTGAATGAAAGACAGACCTCTTTAATCAAGCCCTAATAACTGAGGGAATGACCGAAATGGGGCAGACTGAGAAAATTATATAAAGTCCCGGGGATCCATCAGAGTAAAAAAAAAAATCTGTGCCCTCCTTCTTTGGGCTCCCTTTTGGGTTTCTTTTGATATGTCTTTAATTTGATATCCCCACCAATGCATCTGACACAGATAGACAATCAAGCTCCTAGTTTGTTATATTTGACCCAATACAAAATATAGCCCACCTTCCCTAAAACAATGGTGTATTAGTCAGCCAAAGGGGTGCTGATGCAAAATACCAGAAATCTGTTGGCTTTTATAAAGGATATTTATTTGGGGTAGACGCTTACAGTTATCAGGTCATAAAGTATAAGTTACTTTCCTCACCAAAGTTTGTTGTCACATGTTGGAGCAAGATGGCTGCTGACATATGCCAAGAGTCCAGGCTTCCTGGGTTCCTCTTTCCAGGGTTTGTTTTTCTCTGGGCTCAAGCTTGCTTCTCTCCACAAGACCAGCTGTCAACTATCAGATGAATGGCTTGTCCCTTTTCCTGGGGCCTTCTCTCCTTCCTCACAACCAAGCTCCTCTGTATGCTTAATTCCCTGGGCTACAGCATTAAAACTCCAACCTCCCTTCTCTCTGGTGTGGTTTCTCTGTGAGTCCCCACCCACCAAGGGGGTAGGGATGCAACATCTTACTGATGTGGCCCAATCAAAGCCTTAATCATTATTTAATCAAGTAAAAGTAAAACCTCTGAATCCAATGCACTAATATGCCCAGAGGAAAAGACCAGTTTACAAACATAATCCAATATTTCTTTTTGGAATTCATCAATAATATCAAACTGCTACAGATGGGCAAATCCCTGTCCAATCAAAAGGAGTTAACGTAACTTCCTTTTTATGACTACAAAACTCATTTGCCAACCCTAGAAAATTGAACATGTGTTCATGATTCCTTGCTACAGCAAAACATCTGGTGTCCCAAATAAAATCATGTAATCTGCAAACTCAACTTGATTTGCCTTTTGACATTAATTTTCGTAGAATTTCACAAGAGGGGATCCATCAGGGGACTAGTTTGGTACACGTTAAGCCTTAATTCTAATTACAGCCTTCTCATCTAAAATGGTGGCTTTCATGCTTTATACTCCACTTGTCAGTGATCAATACAATTTCAATTGAATAGGGAGGCTAATATAATCCCTGAGACTGTTGTAGGAGAGAATTGTGGGTATTTAGGATAGTAAACAACAAGCAAAGCTGTGGTAATACTTGAAATCTTGCCCATTTACATTCATTTAAGCAGAACATGCTACTCTCTAGCAATGCCTTGCCATCTCAGTCATATTCCACAGTTGCATAAGGAAGGCAAAAGAAATAGCCTATTTGTTCAGTGCTCATTAGATAAGATAATAGAGTGCACTTTTCATAGAGGCATATCATCAGGGGTCACATTTTCCCATCTGCATTATCAAAAAGCTGTGAAGAATTGGCTAATTTTTACAAAACCCTATTACTTCAGGATTAATCTCCCACTTCCTGAATATGTTCTTGTGAAAGTCACCTGATTTCCACAAGCCTTAACAGTCCCTAAACAAAATGAGTATTCCATATAATTCTCATTCATTAAAGTAAACCACATTTTGAACCAGTAAATTAGAAGATAGACATCTAGTTAAAATCCAATTGGATAGTTTGATTTGATGCATGTGATAAAATGACTGTAGAAATGATATAACGTCACTTTCAGGATATTATTGACATTCAACATGGACCTGATTGTTTTTGCAAAGAGTTTGGTTCACACAGCAAATTATCATCAGTGATGATGATTCTTCCCTTGATAGGTCTCCCCTTAGGCAATTCACCCATAGCCATTATTAATAGCCATGAAACAATCCCAGGTGATCTTATCTCATGGTATAGTTTCCATTGGGAATCTAGCATTCAGAATCACGGGACTTTGTATGTCTAGTCTCCATTATCATTTGGTAATCCACCATCCCAGTATTTGAAAGGCTTTTTCCATGCCCTGGCAGGGGAGTCTCTAGTTCCTTGACTTGCTTCTAGGAAGGCATTGTAGATGCCCAGCCAAACAATCTCTTTATGAAACCATCTTATCAAACAATGATGAATGATTTAATAACATTAAGAATAGTTTTTTGGGGGTGTGGAGAAATTTCACAGAGATAGAAGCAAACATAAGTTGCACATTTCCCCCTTTGACTATCACATAGCAACCTGGCATAGCTGGGCATCATTTGGGATAAGGATCTTAATCCTTGGATTGTGAAGCTTTTATATTCTGTGATTAGAGAAGCATAAGTCCTTCCCTGGTGGATAATGGGATTAGATATAATAAGAGTATGATGTGGTAGAAGCTGGTCTATAGCATTATTTTGTACCTTAACATTTATCGGTTGGAAAGGACTGGATTCACCATGATCTAGAGAAGAACTTGTGGTCCAAGCCTTATAGCTGCAAATATATGACTCTGGGCAAGGGCCTGATCAGGATTCCAATTGATAAGGTTGAAATTTTATGATATCAGAATATGTGATCTGACTCATCACTTCAGTATTTAACCAGGAATTATTGCCTTATTACTGATCTTCAGCAGGTTTCCTCACAGTTTTGCAAGAAGGCAGACTGTAAGGAATCAATCTTGGATAAATTAATCCTTACTTCTCCATAATTTCTCAGGAGAAACCTATCTCTCTTGGTTTTCTATATTAACATATATTATTTCACACAATCTTCACAGAAATTATATAGACCACCATTTGGCCTACACTGACCATCTGGTTTGAGGAGCTGGCATCCACGTACAGGATATTGTTGATATTCTGCTTGTATTGCAGATTTTTCCTTTATTTTTTCTGGAATTCAAATTAATTATTTACATATATTCATAATATTTAATTATTCACATGTACACAAATAATTTAAACTATCCCTTTTTATATTTTCTAATTCTTAAAAGCATTGTTTATTTCTGCATAAATCTATAAAAGCAATGAGTAGAATAATATAAAAAATGCTATTCACTTGTTCAACTAATAGTTATTATACAGCTCAATATGCCTGACATTGTGTTAAGCACTACTAGAGAAGGCATAGCAAGAAACACTAAAAGAATCAGGTAAATGTCTTGTAGAGTCAGATAAAATATGACCAGTATCTATAAGAAAAGGTTAAAGAAAGTTTGTGATGTTCCATGGGAATGGGTTAGGTAGTAGAGATACCAGGCAAAGGTCCAGAAGTTGGAAATGCAAGGCATATTCAAAGAATGGAGTACTGGTAATTCCACTTAAAGGTTTCAATTTTCAATCATTAATGAATCACAAATCATTCTTTTTTATTTTTTTATTTTTAAAGAAATTTTAGATCACAAAAATGTTAGTAGCAATGCTTCAATATGTGTTCATCAATTGTAACAAATGTACTGCACTAATGAAAGATGTTAATGGGTGAAAATGTGGGAGGGGGAGGGGTTGGGGCATATGGGTATCACCTATATTTTCTATGTAACAAATCATTCTTTGCCTGATTAAAGCATGCACAGCAAAAGTAAAATAACAATAGCTTCTCCATTTAAAAATTGTAAGTGAAGGATGGAAAATCTCACATCTAATCTACCAAATTCTCTCATACGTCATGAATATTTTATAAGTGCATTAGTTCTGTTTTTTCTATATTTAATTCTAATCTCTGTGGTGTCAAAAATACTAATTTAGGAAACAATTATGCCATCTCAAGAAAGTCAAATATTCTATCTCAGAAGACTAAAGTCCTATATCATTCAAGAGATTTTTGGCTAGCATATAGTATTTTCATCTTGCCTTTTACACTGATCCCTTGTAGTTGTTATAACAACAACTTCATAATTATGGAGTCAGTTTCCAGCATTTGACATTGATTTAGATTACATTTAATCATTTTTATTTTCACTTTGAATCTGCAGCCCTCCTCTCATGCTGTGTTAATTCCATTCATCCATTGAGTGCCTTGTCAGATTTTGAATTTCTTTGGTTCTCTTATTATATGGTTTTGTTCTCTTTTTACATAGTAATATCTCCCAATTTGTATCTAAAGACACTCTAATGTTGTTCTATGGGGTCCTTCACAGCTGCATGCAATTTTGTCACATCTCTGCAAATTTTAGTGCAATATTTGAATTAACATAATCTTTTGTTATTTTATTTCTTTCCATATATTATAACTTGATCTGTTTTTTTATGAAATACCTAAGACATGCTAAAGAGTTAACACCTAAATTGAGCAAAGCCATCACCTACTCATTCCCATCATACAAATAATGGGTACATTGTTGGAATGATTGAAGAGAGCTATATATCAAATTATGTAATAAAAAAAAAAGCCAATAAATCTTTGTTGAATAAATTTGTAATCTCCACATGGTATTATGAATTTACTACAGTTTTACACAGTTTTAGTAGAATGGAACCTACTGATGAACTATAAGGCATGATCTTCAGCTATGGTGCCCACTGAATTCTGAGATAGAATGAAAGCATGTATTTTTTATATAAATAGGGCATAAGGAGTGCATCATAAAATTAATATATATTGTGTATATAATCTCAGAACTTTAATGTGAGTGATTGTTAAATTTTCCAGAATATTAATGTATATAAATTTCATAAGACCCAGTAACCTAAGTAGAGCATATTTGATCATTTCTTTTTCTCAAGAAGGAAAAAGTCAACTATTTCACATTAGAATATTTGATTACTTGTCTGAGGAGCAAATATGTAATTGGAGCACATTTCTTTGGCTCCTGCAATTCCATTTATTTTTTATAGTGTGCATTTGCCCCATGATGTTTATGTTTTAAAGAACATAAATTTTTAAAATTGTCTTATTTATAAAAAGAATTACATCTTAATGAAGTGAGAAGCAGAAGCATCTATTGATCAAGGATTTCAAAGAACTTGTAGCTCTATGGTTAAGTCCACCCTCAAGAGACAAGAAAGAATGCTAATAGTACAGCCTGTGGATGTCTGAGATACACATGTATCTCATGCGACAGTTTGAGTTCCCAGATGAAAAGGAACCAAATGTAAAAAAACCTCTACTCTTAACAAGAGGTCATTTAAAAGCCATGAAAACTAAGTCTTCTTCACTAGAAGTATCACTTATTCTCGATTTTGCTGGCTGTATGTTTAAGAAATGGAGATGTAGGTTTATTTGTTAATTTTTTATATTTCCTGGTATCTTTTCACACAAAAATAATCTGGTACCAGTTGTATGTTTTTAGTTTTGGTTACAAAATGCCAGAAAACACAATTTCCTAATCTGTAGTAAATTTTTATCTCAAATTTGCTCTTATCATTTTGTGCGGAAGGGAAATATTTATATAATTCCTAGATCTAATATTTTCTTTTGTGTGTGTACATTTTATGGAATTTTAGTAGTTAGTTTAGATGTTGATTTAAAGTTACTTGCACATTTAAGGAAAATTCTTTAAAATTTAATACATGGTTATTGCTATATATTTTAGCTATATTAAAAGGAAAATTTTTCTTCCCATGCTTACAAAATAATAGTCTGGCAATCATTTTATTTTGTGATTCAAATAATAATAATATTTTAAGAAATATTTTCTACTTTCCTTGGATTTGTTACCCTGTCCTGTCTGTAACAATACCAGGGTATGTTTGTGGATAGGGTTCAAGATAGTATTTGAAAGAAGTTGCTACTTTTTCCTAATACAGTGTTCCCGTGAACAAATAAAATATCCTTCACACCAATGTAGATTGTTTTTCCTTATACCATCCAAGCTCTAGTTTTGGCTCTTTCAGTATGCCAGAGTTTTAGTCACTATTGATAGTTTTTTTCCCCTAATTTTATTATTATTTGTGGTTGTTAATTTTTAAGAGTTTTGTGTTTATTCTTTTTTTCCTATAGTTTTTAATCATTAAAATTTTAATGTATACTGTTTTAAAGTGGAAGCACTTGTATATGTTTATGAATTCTTATAATTGAATTTATATATGGAACATATTTCACATAGCTTTTAATCAGTTATACATATATATTTTTATATATTTTGTAATAACATGAACCAATGCATGAAATAAAATATTTATGTATACAGTTTTATAGCAGATTGATTTATAAATATTATGTCAGCATAGTATTATTTTGTGGTCAAAGCTCCATGAGACCCTATACTGAGCTATTTCAGTTATGGCTAACAGTTATGGTCCCACCATATGGAGGAACTATAATTTGATTATCATTAACTCTTCTGATGGGCATTTGGCTGAGTTCCCTATTTCACTATAATGAAAATGCTTTTAATATTCTGATTTCCCTCACTAATATTCTTATTTCCAACCTGTTTGTCTATCACTGATGATTGTTTTTTTTTGTCATGTTTCTGGAATCATAAGTCAAAAATTACTGTGAAGGAATTTCATTTTTTTAAACATCTTTTTTATTGGTATATCTTGATGAGTTCAGCAGACAAAGATAATCACTGGAAACGTTATTGCTGGTTGTGCTTCCACGAGGTTCTTAAATCAGTTGGAAAAATACTATCTTTTGGTTATAGTACCAAAATCCACAGGAATTCAGGAAATCTAAGAATTTTAGTATTAACAATGTAAACATGTTTTCTAGTTTCAGGAAAACAAACCATCACTGGAGAGAATGAGGAATAAAATGCTCTACAAAGTCCCTGTCAGTACTAATGACTAATATGTATTGAACATTATTATTTGTACTTATTCACAACCTGATATTAAATATAATTATTATTGATATCAGAACTTGAACTTGTTAGCACTTTATAGTGTTTGTTACCTTGATCTCTTGTTAATATAAATCTTTCCTAACTTTCATTTATATTTTAAAAATCTACTTCTTACATTTTTTTACTTTAATTTATTCCTCAGGACTCCAACTAAAGCATGTTGTGTACTGGAAGAGCAGATATGTCACACTGCATCAGCATTCAGAACTTATTCTCTTTTCCCTGTACACTTATTTCCTCCCTTCTTTCTTTCCTCTTCAACATGAGTACTGTGTCTCTGTGCTCTGATATTGACTCATATCCATCATTATCATATATCCATAGTTTGAAACCTTAAGCCAGTTAAAATGTCAGGGAATATAGTTTTCCCCTCTGTTTCTCTAAAATTAATTAGAAAGATTATATTAAATCTTTTGACTTGTTTTTAGATAGGAGAAATATATAAGGATGGTGGTGTGGGATGTTGTGGGAGGTGTGGGAGGTAGGGAACATGAGAATCCCTGTAATTTCTGAGTAATATTTAGGTAATCTAAGCACCTTAAAAAAAAAAAATATATATATATATATAATAACATTTATGTAAACAAATGCACATATATGCATATGTATTTATATATCATTTTACAAATACTGGTATGTATTGTGAAAAATCTGATTTTTACCCACAATAAAAAAAAGAAAAGAAAAAAAAGAAAAACCCCAAGACACTTTGTCACCTTGAAGATCTCCAGCCCAGAGGCTCGCCATTGTGCTGAGTCTGTGACATTGACTAGATCTCTTCCTTAGGAGTTTGGGAGTTTTCCTTTTGCCCTTATTCCCCTCTTGGGGCTCTCTCCTGCCCCTGACTCTTGAATGTCTCCTCCTGCTGTGAGGCTCCATCCCTGGCATTGCAAACCTATCAAAGAATTGCATTAACAGTGAGTTTGTGTTTTGCTGCCACCTAGTGGCCAATTATTTTTCTTTGTCAACTCTTAAATTCGTGACTGAATGCTTTACATTAAGCTCCTAAGCATTCCGGGGCCTTGTTTCTCAGCTTTTGTGTGTGTGTGTGTATATAAGATACTCACTTCATCCTTTCCATAAATTTCTGTTTTGTTGTGTCAGAATAAGTTTCTTTGGTTTATACCAAAATAGCAGCACAGCCCATACATTATATGAAGACTGTCAATGTTTAAGAATTAAATTTCAGAAGCTCTTTCATAGTTTGCAACAAATATTTCACAACAATGCAAGGTATTGGTGATGGGGTGATATATGGGAACCTGTATGATGATATGCATATTTGTTTTGTAAGTTCACAACTTTTTACCATACACTTATTGTTTATATATGTTCATGTATGAATGATATACTTCAATAAAAATTTTTTGAAAGAAAAAAACAAAACAAAAAAAACTAATGTAGTTGTAATTCACTTTCATAGTTTTGGTCAGTTAGTAGTTTTTCTTTTTTTCCTCAAAAGCTAATATATTATGATTTCTGACAAATTCTTAGGCTATATTCTGAAAGAGCTCACCATGGATTTAAAAGAATTTGACATTGACGCAAATCAAAAGAATACTATAGCAATAATAGGCATGCAGCAAATGCATTGATGTCTCAAAGAAAAGTTGAAAATTTTCTTTGCCTAATTTTCTTAGAATACAGTAATGATTTTTGTTCTAAAAATGCTGTCTTTCAAGTCCAAATGTATATCTTCCATTTTGTATTTAAACTTGCACATCTAAATTATATCCTAGAAAAATTGTTTATAAAAACACAAAACTCTCATTATTTAAAGTTTACTCATTCTGCACACTTCTATTTAGCACTTTTATTGTATCAGTTACTGTGTGATTCAAACCTAAAAATGACTAGTTTGGAGCAAAAGCTGTTACAGAAACAGGGAACAGAGGAATGTGAGAAATAGGAAAGCCTATTTAAATACTAGAAAATATATGAATTTGACACTGGCATGTTATTTTTAAGCAAAAGCAGTAGAAAATAAGACTGGCAAGTTATTTAGGACCATATGTGTGAATATCCTTTAATGCTAGGATAAGATGTTTAAAGACTTCCTTACTGGCTAATAAGTAAAGCCCAAAATGAAAAGTAAATGGTATGCTTTAGGAAAAACAGTGCTTCATGAAGGCACTGTTGTCAACAGATTGAAAGGTAGAGGAAGCTGACAAGTTGGGGAAACTTATTCTCAACATGCATAAAAATAATTACTTTGAGGCAGGTAAGAAGTTTTGTAGGCATATAATAGAGAGAAAGGGCATATTTAAGAGATGGTTCATGAAAATCACCAATAGGACTTGGAAATCTGTTCTATATTCATATATATAGGAGGGGAATAGTTTTATAGGATTACTGGAAGGTTTTGAACTTGTCTGTCACTAGTAAGAAAAACTGGTTAAGAGGAAAAATGAGATGTAATACTCTGAGTGCCACTAGAATTTTTGAAGTAAAATCTTTCTGGAAAGTGCATATATCAAAGTACAAAGCCCGAGAGTTGAGAAAATTCCTGGAGTGTTCAAGATACAGCAAAAAAGCTAGAAACTGTAGGAAAGAGAGGAAGGAGAAATGTAGCAGGAGATGTTGCTAGAGATAAAAGGGAGCCTGATTGTTAGAAGTTCCCGCTTATGAGGTTTGCAATGATCAACAGGTGATAAGACAGTGAATCAATAACCCTGTGACATAAATTGAAAAAAGGCATCCTCCTGCCATAATCCACCCAACTAATTGAGGAAGCCATCACAGCCCATCCCCTCCCAAGAATAAACAAAGTGGAGCAGATAAGGGCCACCACCCCCTCCTTCTGGGCCCAAGCATCACCAACACCTCCCACATTCCAAGACCTCCTAACCCACTCCCCCCTGACTAGTTGGTCCCAGACTGTACTCGGTTTCCCTGCTTATTGATGTACTGTATAAAGTCATATCCATCACCTTCCACAGGTGGACGGAAGTCTCCCTTCAGACCTCTGCCATGCTGGTGGGGGGACTGAAGTCTATTCTTCTGACCCTCTCCATTGGGAGAGCTTTCCAATAAACTTTCTGCCTTCAATCATCAGTCTCTGCATTCCAGTGAGTGCCATTTTTCTCTAATATTTGGTGCCAAAAAAACCTGGGTCTGGTGTTGCTGGGACTGATTGGTGAGGAATACTCCCACTGCCAAGAGAACCCATCCAATCCCAGACACTGAATCATAGCTGGGTGAGTCAAGGATTTCTGTGCTAGAGGATCCTTTTCTCTCTCTCTCCTTTTTCTGTTGTCCAAGACAATCCACTGAAATCTGAAAAACTAAGCACTAGGTCAGTGATCCTCACTGTCCCTGAGGGCCATGGTGGGCAGTAGGCCTGTGTCCTAATGGGAAGAAATCCCTTGGTTCTGGAGATGCCCAGCTCCAAGCACAGTCTCCTGTTTCCTTGGGTGATTTCCAGCTGATTCAGGGACACCTGTCTCACTCAGAATCTCCTCTGTTCTTTCCTTTCTAGAGATCCTTGGTCTCACCCATGTCACCTAAAATGGGGAATTCAATTTCAGCCCCCCCCCCAAATCCATACCTCTGGGGTGTCTCCTTCATAACCTTAAAACTCTAAACCTGGAAGGAGATATCAGACCTAAAAAGCTCATTTTCTGTTTGACCTCTCTGGCTGCAATATGAATTGGACAATGAAAGTCAGTGGCTGGAAAACAGCACTTTCAATTTCCAAATTCTCTGAGACTTAGAGAATTTCATCCAGTTCACCAGCAAGTGGTCAGAAATTCCTAATGCTCAGACATTTTTTTTCCCTTTGTAATCATCCCACCCTTTGCCAATCCTGTTCCTCTTATCCTTCTTTTACACCAAAAACTCTCTCAGAAACTTTCCTTCTCTTCCTCTCTCACACCACCTACAACCTCTGAAAATCTCAACTTCTGTCTGGCAGACCAGGCTCCTCCCACACCTCCTCATACTGATGCCAGGGCCAGGACTTGCCTCCCCTCCACACCCCTTCCTGGATTCTGCACCCAGAAAACCCTTCTTCCAACACTAATCCCTCCAATCACACCCCTGCTCCAACACCATATGCCTCATCAATGCCCCCCTGAACTTAATTCCTCCTCCCATTTCCCCACACCTCCCCTTGAATCTGCTCCCTTCTCCCCACCCACCCACTCTCAAGCCCAACACCAGGCTCTCCAGCCTCCTTCCCCAGTTCCACTCCTCCCTCTTCAGAAAGTGGCCCAGGCAGAAAGCATGCATGTTCATATCCCCTTGTCCTTCTCTGATCTCTCCCAAATCAAATATCTTAGGACCTATTCCTCTGATCCTTCTCATCTTATAAAAATTTTCAACACCCAGCAGTCCCAAATAATCTTACTTAACAAATCTACAACTGCTCACCTCTTACAAATAAGCTTTTAGCTAACTCCTAAGTCTAAGTGTACTCCTAAAAACCAATGATCCAAAATATGTGTTAAATATCTGTCTATCTGAACTGCTGAATTAAAGCTTAACTACATTTATAATGTTCAAATATTCCTAACTGTTGCTGATTACTAGTCAAAGTGCTTCCAAAAGCAAGCTAGCATATTACAAGCAAAACTGATTCTTGAAGAAAAAAAATCTTAAAATCAGTAAGATCAAAGATATAAAATAATGAAAAGCCTAAAAATAACCACCAGTCAAGTTAATGAGCTTTGTTTCTGTCAGTGTGTCAAAACTTTTGTTGTGCTTGTCTATTTGTTCATTGTATATTTTGGTACCTCAAGATAGTAATATTAAATTGATAAATGAAAATTCTTAAAAGAGCTTTATTCAAATCGCCAAAAATTAAACAAGCACTTATATTAATAAATAAGTATGAATGTTAATATGTACATTGCTTCCCCTTTTGGGGGAAGTCATGAAAATTGTACGTCTTGACTAACGAAATTACTACAAATCTCTTCATAAAAAAGTTGTAGAAGGTATTGTGGTAGCATTAAGTAAGGGAATGTGTTCTGTGAAGGTGGAATTTTTCTTGAAGTAACTATTCTCTATGTGGTTATGAATAGTTAAAAGAAGTTTGTAGAAGCATTGCTGAAACTGAAATTTTCAAATGGCTAATTACAGGAAGTCTGAACTGATGCATAACAGGAAAACCTGTAAGAGGCCACCTCAATCTGCAAATTAAAGTGGTGATAGGTAGAAGATAATTTTGATTCCACTGGGAATCTTGGGTTTTCATTAAATAATGGGAAAGTAGATATTCCTGCACTGCTAAAATGAAATACTTGTTAATTAATGTAATCATGGTAATTGTATGTTATAAGAAATTTGCTTTTAGACAGTTCCCAAAATTACTGTAGTAACTTATGTATGTAAGGTGTATAGAATGCGTTTTTATTATTAAAGAAAAACAGTAATTTTATCCTAAAATAAAATGGTTTTAAAGAAAAGTTAAAATGCAAAATAAAACCTGAGTGGATACAGAAAGTGCAGAAAGTTCATGAAAAAGAAATTTTTGTAGTTTAGTAAAATTTATTGGGTCTATCTATAAAGTTTTAAAAGCTGTAACATCAAATAGTATACTGATGCAAAATTAAAATTTTGTTCCTTCTCTGTTAAAACAACAACATTTTCCAAATCAGTTGTCTGTTTTGGAAAAAGTTTGCACCAAGACTTTTTCCTGACTAATCAGTATACAAAAGAAAAAATCTCTTTATCAAAATAGCTTTTTCTACTTTAACCTTATCATTCCCTTGGCTGTTTAAGAAAAATAAATCTTATCACTTTTAAAAGAACATAATGTCCAAATCTGTCTTCTCAGAATCAAATCCTGAAAAATATCTTTCACCTTGGGAAAAAGTGAAATAATAGAATAGTTGAGTTCCTTTGATATATTATAGGTTGGATGGAAAGTGTTTAAAAATGTTATAAAATTAAAAGAAATTGTTAAACCCTCTGTTAATCAGAGTTGTACCAGGAAAATGTTCATATGAATATTTAGAGTGCATAAAATTCCTGAAAACCTAAAAATATTTTGGCATAATATTAGATAAAGTATAGTGTTGTTAATCATGGTTTTAATTATTTTTAAAAATGGTATGTGTCACAGAAACAACCTCTCTACTTAGAAATCAAGTGCAGATGCCTCAGCTCAGGTTCATCTGATCTGCCCACCTCTGTTAAAAAGCAGCTCTAAGGCTGCAGGAAAAGAGTGGCCATTGAGGGCATAACAGTAGATAATTGTAGATTAAAGTAACACCACGGCTGTTTGCAACAGTCCCAAATATTGTAAGTTTGTTGCAAAAATTAACATCCACTTATGTCTCTATCACTTTGTTTTGATACTAAAACTTCTTTAGTATCTCTTTAGGCAAATCAAATCAGCCTCCATTCACCTTCATGTGAGAAGGTCAACGATGGATTTTGCAGTGCTTCCCCCAAGGCTGTGTGCATAACCCAGCCACCTGCCCTGGCCTAGTGCCAAAGATTCTGGCTGTGTGGAAAACCTGGGACTGTAACCCTATTGATGATATTATGTTAACCAGTAATCCTTTTTACAGAAGTAAAAGAAGCATCAGAGACAATGGTATCTTATCTTAAGAGCCTAAGAAGGGCAAACAATTGGGACAAGCTACAAAGTCCTAGTTGTCCATCAAATTCTTAAATGATGTTTAGTTAAGTAAAACAAAAACTGTATCTTCTGCTGTAATTGATAAAGTACAATGTTTCCTAATAGAGCTTATAATATTGTTGAGGTACTGAAAACCCTTCATCACTCATTTAGCTCAGATACTAAAATCATTATATGTGTTAATCAGAAAAAGATGTGCATGAAAATGAGAAAAAAAAAACAACAAAAAAACAGCGGGCTGCTTTTTAGAAAAAAGGGCAATAACACAAGTTTAAGCAATAAGGAGGGTGGTGAAACTTAACTTACTCTATAAATTGGATGTAGCCAGTAACATTATTGGCTTTGGGTGGGGTTTGTAGCAGAGGCAATATTCTAAACAAATATCCCTTGGTCTTTAGTTACAATTGTGAGAAGAAGCCAAAGTACAAGTCAGGAACAATGACCTGTTGTGGGCTGCCCTCTGGGGGGAAGAGAGATCTGTGGATGCCTGCCAGCAATGACAGGTAACTATAATGTCCCTGCCCCCTCTTCTAACATCTCTCGAGACTGTTGAGGCAGATGCCCTCATGAAGATCCAGAGCCATACCATTGAGACCTAAAATGCAGCAGAGTGGCTCCACTGAAAAGGCAAATATCATGGATACCAGACCCTGTGGTGCCTAGCCCAGTAGTTCCAACTGCCTGTCACTCACCAGCAGCTCATGAACATCAACCATGAGTGTTCTTCATGCTCACTCCAATGACTGCAACATCGGTCCCCTTCTGTTCTTAGAAGGGGAAAAGTATGCTGTCAGTGCTGCAGACACTGCAATAGAACTCCTGTAATTCGTCACTGTGGGCTGTAGCCATAGCTCCAGTTAAGATGCATAGGCCTATGCAGCCCTCTGGTTGGGAATCTTAAATCCATGAAAAATAAAAAACTCACTCAAAAACACTGTTATGAAACCACAGTGAATAATCTAAAGTCTCCTATTCCTGCTAAAACTCTATGTGTGTAAGCCCACCAAATTATGTAATTTCACTATCAACCATTAATGTTCAATGTTGAATATATAATCTTATTCCTTCTCCTCAGACTCCTGGAGGTGATAACCTCACAGACCACCCTAAATTTCATGGTTAATTCCTATCCTTACCACAATTATAACTCTCATTCTCCTCTTATCAGGAGGTCCATACATTTTCCATGCAATAACTCAGTTTATCCAGACAGCCATCTGAGATGTCATCCATGATACTGTACATGATCTTCTCCTGCTGCAAAAATATAGTGCCAGCCACCAAACCAGAAGCCACAATATCTCAACACCAAAAGGGGAACAGTAGCTGAATCTCACAACACCCCATAGCAGCAGAAAACAGCCAGATGATTGATGCCCACTTTCCTTCTCTCCCTCTCCACCCAACCATATCAAAAAGAGTTGGGAATGTTAGCCCCATTTAGCAAAATAATCTCCTATGACCCCGGTCAGCACCAGCAGGTCACCCTGTCCCAGTAACAGATGACCCCAAATTCCACCCCTGTCCCTAATCCAAGAGGATGTACTAATCTCAGAATCAACCATGAGAATATCACAAGATTGTGGGAGGTACCTGTGCAACCATAAATGAAACTTGTTTTTATATTAACAAAACTGGGCAGGTAGAAGAAAATCATAAATTTCAAAAGAAAACATAGAGATTATTCAGAGGGCCCAGGACAATAGCTATGGAAATAAATCCTGGTAATCTTCATTTCTCTCTTACTTTTCTTCACCCCTAAAATCAATCCTTTTACCTATTATAACACCACTACCGTTATTATTGCTGCTGCTGCTTTTTGATCCTTGTCTCTTACAGTTTCTCATCTGATTCACATGCTGAATTGTACAAGCTACAACTAAGGAACATGTGAACGGCACCTCTTGCTACATGAATGCCAATACCAACCTCTTTGGGACCAGAAATCAGAACCGACTGGACAGAAGAGAAGGGAACCCTTCGCTGCCCCATAACAGCAGGAAGTAGTCAGACTGAGTTGACATACTGAATCCCCTTACCCTTCTATTCTGCCCAGTATTCCCATTACTTAGGTCCTTTATCATATATATATATATATATATAAAGAGTTAGGAATGTTAGAGGTTCCCCCTTACAAGGTTTGCAATGATTAACATTTCATAAGACCATGAATCAATATCCCTGTGACATAAATTGAAGAAAGGCATCCTCCAGCCATAACCCACCTGACCAATTGAGCCAGCCATCACAGCCCATCCTCTCCCAAGAATAAACAAGGTGGGCAGATAAGGGCCATAACCACCTCTTTCCAGGCCCAAGCACCACCAACACCTCCCACATTCAAAGACCTCCTAGCCCACTCCTCCCTGGCCATTTGGCCCCAGACTGTACTCCGTTTCCCCACCTATTGATGTACTGTGTAAAGTCATATCCACCACCTTCCGTAGGTGGGCTGAAGTCTCTCTTCAGACCCCAGCCATGCAGCCAGGGGGCGCTGAAGTCTATTCTTCAGACCTCCTTCATTGGTAGAGCTTCCCAATAAACTTTCTGCCTGCAATCACCAGTCTCTGTGTCCCAGTGGGTGCTGTTATCCTCTAACACTGATCACCTGGGAAATAATAAAAACCTGTAGAGATTTTGGCTCTGAGGGAGGAGAAAGGCAAAGTGAGTCAGATAGAGGTGTGCCATGATCCAATTTACACACTAAAAGGTCATTGTGGCTGTTGTGTTGATAATATATACATCAAAGAATGACAAGCCAGGAAGGAGGCTATGAAATGGTTCAATTAAGAGTTGATGGATGGTATGTTAGATGAGAGTTGGCACATCAAAAGTGGTGAAAGATGCAAATACAGGATACACTTTGATTGTAGACCCAACAGGATGGTGAGGAAAAGAGTAATCAAAATTTACTATAACGTTTCTTTAAAGACAAAAATAATAATAAAATCCAACAAACTCAAAAATATGTATTCTTTTCAAGTGCATTTACAATATTTAGAAAGATGACTGTGTGAGGAAACAAAAAAACAATCCTGAATCCATATAAAAGGATGGTGCATATAGATTTTAAATTGTGGACAGGCCACTAAAACTTTCCAAAGTGATTTTTTTATTTGTAAGGAGAAAATAATTTTATCTTCCTCAAAGTTTCTTAGATAGATAGGTAAATGGTATAGTTACATTAGCTAGATACATACATATATAGAGATAGATAGGCATAAATACAGATTTATTGAAAAGCAGAAGAGTCCAGATTGTAATATTTTATATATACAAATATTAATTGGTTTGTAGAGTAATTCAAACACACAGCTTGTTTTCCACACAGGAAATTTATGAGTCATGGGAAGTGTGGGGGAGTGGGGAGGGTTTTAAGAAGCTATTCCAGAACCACAAAGGCAGAGTGAAATCTCCTGCAGTCCTGTTGTACTTAGAAGATAAATCCCGTTAGAGGAAAGGACCAGAAATAAATGTCATACAAGTCTCCCCTTCATCACGTTGCCAGATTTTGAAGCTTCCTTAAGCCAGGACACTGAGAGGCAGATTTTTCCTTCAAAAGCTCAAGGACCACTCTATATGCTAAGGTTGGGCTAGAAAGGCAGAGTAAAATCTATTCATTCTAGGTTCTTGGCTGATAAATGCCATCCAATGGAGAGCCTTGCATCAAACATGAGACCAGACCCCCTCAAGATATTTTCTAGATGTTGAAAATATAAAGGATAGGAAGCTTAAGTCACACATCCAGAGCTGAAACTGAATCTCCTGCAATGTTTAAGGGCTGGAGAGAGAGACAGAGAGAGAGAGAGAGAGAGAGAGAGAGAGAGAGAGAGAGAGAATGAATGAGAATTTCAGATTCTCAACCAAATTGCCGAGAAATTCACATGCTAGAAACAGGGCCAAGCCAAGAGAGAAATGAAGTCTAACTAACTCACAACCAGTCCAGTTGCAGCTCAATTAATAATTGAATTCTCACTTCACTATGGAGGAAATTAATTTCCTCTTTATTTTCTAAGATGGTTTTATACACATGCAAAGACCTAGAGAGTATAATCAAAAGTTAAAAGCAAGACCACAGAATATCTACATATTGGAGTTAGAAAAGGACTTCAAAAACTACTATATTAATATGTTAAATTAAAAAGTTAGAAATCTTTTAAGAGAATTAAATCAATAAAATTGTAATTAAATGGCATACTATAGCAACAACAACAAAAACCAAAACCAAACAAAAAACTGCAACATCCTAAAATAAGAGCTCATTGGAAAGGTTTAAGAAAAGATCAAAGTAGAAGACAGGATTGATTAACCCAAACACACATCAGCATAAATGATCAAATTGAAGCACAGACAGAAAAATTATATAGAATGATGTCAGAGCATAGGAGACATGCAGGACCCAATGAAATGGCATAAATTACATGTAGTCCCAGAAGAGGAGATACAGGACAGAATAAATATTTTAAGATAAAGTGGCTAAAAATATTCCAAAACTAATATGAGGCTTCAGAAAACATATTCAAGAAGGTCAGAAGAACCCAAAGAAAGGAAAGAAGGAAAAAAAAGAAAAGAAAAGAAATTCATACCTAGGCAGATGATGGTCAAAGAAGCATCATTAAGATTATGTCAAAAATTTCAAAGAAATTATTAAGAAGTATGAAAATGGAATGTCATCTTAAAAGTCTGAAAGGAATAAAAGGGCATACTCAAAATTCTATCCTGAAGGAAAAAAATTCAAAATTATACAAGTTTAAAAAAAGACATTATGAACAAACAGAAACTGATTGATTCTATTGTCAGCAGATTATGTAATAAAAAATTACCAAATGAAAAAAGTTGAAGGCATTTATCTCAGACAGAAAAAGCCTGAATGTAGAAAAATGTACACAAAGACACAAGGGTAAATATGTGCAAAATAGTAAAGGATATAGACTGATTAAAGCAACACAGAAAATGATTTCCTAAGGGTATTGTAACATATGGAGAAGTAAAATACAGGAAAGAAAGAGCAAAATGGATAAAAGTGAGTTTGTGAATTAAACTTCTGTAATTTTCTATCTGTGTTAAACATGGTAAAAGTATTGATTTTAAACAGCTTCTAATAAATTAAAGATGTATATTGCATTTCTAGAGAAACCAATAAGAGAACCAATTAAAATATGTAGATAAAAATGTAATAAAGAAGAAATTTAATAATAAACTGTTGATTAATTCAAGATTTTACAAAAAGGAAGAAAAAAGTTCAGAAGGAGAAACAAATTAAATATGGAAATGGAAATTTTATCTGTAAATAAGCTATGACAATTAACAATCCCCCAACTTTTTTTTGCAGATAGCTCAACCTCAGTATTCTCAACCTCAGTATTATTGACGTTTTTTGCTGGATGATTGTCATGGCACTGACCCATGCATTGTAGAATCCATAACAATAGAAGCCAGAAGCACACCCTGTTTCTTATTGTGACAGTAAAAATGTCTTCAGGCACTGTAAAAAGTACTGTATCAGGCAAAATTGTCCAATTTGGGAAACACTGGTCTAGATTAAGAAAATAAACAACAACTACAAAAGGCAATACCCAAATATATGCTGTTTATGATACACAAGAATACAGTTAGTTTGAAAATAAAAACATGGAAATAGATACAGCACAAAAATATGAGCTTAAAGGAAGCTACATAACTACATTAATACAAGACAAATTAAATATTAAGGAAAAACAGAACAAGCCAATAAACATAAAATCACAGCAAAATCAATCTTATTGAACTGAATAAAAATGTAGCATCAATAGAAAACTCATTCTTTCAAATTAACATGGAACATTTGCAATGTTTGATTATATATGGTGCCATAGAACAAATTTCAATAAATGAAATCATATAGAATATATTTCCTAACCATAGTGGAATTTAACTTAAAATAGACAACATAAAGTCAAGTAATAAATCTCCAAATGATTGGAAATTAAGCAACACATTCATTAAACAAACTATGTGTTAGAAAAGATAAATCAAAATACAAAAAAATTTAAAGGCATTTTGAAATAAACTAAAAAATAACTGAAAAATATATAATAAACTATTAGGAAAATAAAACAGATATAAAGTGTACAATGGCATGACAAAAATTATTTTTTCTTAAAATATAATTTTGCATGTATAGAACCCATACAAATCTTTAAAAAATGACAAACAATAACTCAATTTAGCAAAGTTAATATGCAAATATCAAGTCAATTTCTATATAGTGTCCAGAAAGGACTTGGAAAATAAAATTTTAAAAATATCTATTTAATAGCATTAAAACACACATCAAATAACTAGGAATAAATCTAATCTAACAAATGATGTGAAATATCTCTATACTAAAATCTATAAAACATTGCCAGTATGAATTATAGAAGCCATAGATAAATAATCAGATGTATTAAATACATGGGTTGACAAGTCTAATGTCAAATATAAACTCTCTACAATTTGATCAATAAAATCAATGAAATTCTAAAGTAAGATTTCTATCAATCTTTTTATACATGGATATGTGTGTTTGTGTGTTGGCTTGTATGAGTGTGTAGAAAATGTCAAAATGACTTTATAATTTATTTGTATATTCAATAACCTAGGAGAGCCAAGATAATTTGAAGCATGGGAACAAAGTTCAATGACTTATTCTACCAAATTTCAAGATTCAATATTCAACTAAAGTAATTAAGACAATATGACAGTTTAAGGACAAATTAACACATGCAAAAAAATGAGAAACCCAACAGTAGATCCACACATATAAAACTACTTGTTATACAGTGAAGTCACCGATATTCAGAAGGAAATTTCTTTTTTCAATAATTAGTGCCAGAGTAAATGGAAAACAAATGAACTTTTACTTTTAACTCACACCATACAAAAGATTGATTGAAGATGTATCATAAACATGAATGTGAAGGATCAAAGAATGAAGTTCTGAGAATAAACAACATAAGATACTTCAAAGTCCTCATGAGCTTGGATTGTAAAAGGTTTGCTCATTAGAACATACAAATGCTAAATATAAGATTAACAGAAGAATTGGAAGAATTGGAACATATACCATAAAAAAGTAAAAAGGATAGCCACTCAATATGGAAGGAAATTCATATAGTATGTATGTTTGACAAAATACTCATATCCAGAACCACTACAATTCAAGAGGCAAAAGATTAATATGATGATTAAATGTGCACAAAGTTAGAAGAGGTGGTTTCCATTGAAGGCCTTCAAAATAGCCAATAGGCATATACATTTTTTTCAATGTCAAAACTCATATATTGCTGAGAGGTTTATAAAAATGTTACAACCACATTAGAAAACTGTTTGGCAGTTAACTAACATATGCCAGGACTTCCATTTAGATATGAGTGCATAAATCCATCAAAATACATGAACAAAATGCTCACATTTTTATTCATAAACTTGAAAATTGTTAATTGTTAGGATGACAAATAAATTTTGGTATATTCATATAATGGAAGAATACACAGCATTAAAAAGAGAAAGCAGATATGCACAACTTGGATCAGGCTAATGTTATGCCCAGGAAAACAAGTCAGGGGCAAAGACCCATAGACAGCAATATAAAAAAAGGATATCATGGCCAAGGGGGCATACTCTAGAAACATAAGGATGGTTAATATTTGAAAATAAATCAATGAAATATTCAATATTTACTGCAAAAATACACAAGCTAAGAGAAAGTAAGTTTATAGCATAACCTAACACATTCAAGATTTAAAAAGTAATAATATTCTATTCTCTCCCGCTCCCCTTGGAAATTATGGTAACCACTAAGTTTCAATTTTTTAAGAATAAGGTTCATAGTTACATGCAATAATATTGAGGACTTGACAAATTGGTCTGTTTTATTAGGCACTGCCTATGTTCTCAAGAGATTCTTGTCCCTCCGATTAAGAACATAGGACTCCTCTGGATGGAAGTTTAATATTTTGTTTATTGTGTGGGACTCCACCCACTGAGATGACACTCTGACAAGATGAGCACTTTCATATTCAATAGAAGCATGCCCCAGGTGTGCCCTCACCTGCACATTTCTCCATCCCCAATGCTCTGTACCAGAAACCCTCCCCTGCCATATTTGCCAAAAGAACATTCCCACCATTGTAGATTTAATCACAGACATAGAAATCTCCAGAGTTTACCTGTTTCTTCCTCCATCCCTCCCCCCAGTTCAATGGATAGTCTAAATGAACCCCCATCCTACTCCCCCTCACATTCCAGCACCATTGACCGCAATCACATAACTTCACTACTATCACCCTATCCACTGCCCAACCACCCCCTTCTGCCTTATCATAGGTTTTACGAACAAATATAAGGGGGGGGGGAGGATGCAACAGTGGACTTATTTTTCTAGCAATGGAAGAACTTGTAACATTGATATAAAGACAGTGGCCACCAGGGGTTCTGAGGAGAGGGAGAAGGAAAAATATGTGAAACATAGGGGCATTTTGGGGACATTGGAATTGTCCTGCATGACAGCAATGATGGATACAGGCCATTAAACATTCTGTCAAAGCTTATAAAATTGTGTGGTACAAAGTGTAAACTATAATGTAAACTATAGAACATGGTTACTAGCAATGCTTCAGTATGTTTTTATCAATTGTAACAAATGTACCACACTTATGAAAAATTTTGTTAATGGGGAAAAGTGTTGGAGTGGGAGGGGATGGTCTCTATGGGAATCTCCCTATGTTCTCAATGTATCATTTATGTAATCTAATGCTTCTTTCAAACTAAAATTTTTTAAAAAGTAATAATAGGTGAAATTTTCTTAAATATTGACAAAATATGTAAAGCAAGCATTATGTGGGTTTTTAAAAAGTTTCTCCAAAGACTGGAAATGAAAGTAGGGTGCCTCCTATCAGCACTTCTATTCAACATTCTATCAAAAGTCCTAAAAAATGCAATGTCAATAAAAAGAAATAAAACACATTATATTTGAAGTGAGGAAAAAATTGTCATTATTTGCAGATGATAAAATTTTGTAGAAATCTAAAGTTTAGGATAAAGAAATGAATATAGGAGTTACTACACAAAATATATATACAAATATCAATTGTATTTCTAAATATAGCAAAAAAATGAAAGTAATATTTTAAATGAGCAAATAAATATCATCAAAATACCAAGAACATTAAAATTACATTTTTTAAATAAGGTGAAACTCCAGAGACCAAAAATATCAAAGCTCAAACTGATATATGCATATTCAGAGATGGGAAGGCTCAGTATGGCAAAGAAAACATTTAAGCTTAAATTTATTTATATATTTAATGCAATTCCATCTAAAACCCAGTAATATTTTCTGGGGAGTGGGTTTTGCAAAGAACCAAGAATAATGAAACAATGTCAAAGTAGAAAGAAATAGAAGTAGGTAGTAAAATGGTATTGCCCTATATCAATAAATGGTGCCTGATGAACTTCATATTTATAAATAGCATAGCTATTGATGCCTATCATATACCATACTATGTCTAAAAATAAATTCTAGATATAAACAGAACAAAAATAAAATATAAGTTAGAATACTTTAATAGGAAAAAAATTCTTAAAACAAGATGCATACAGTGCTGACCATAAAGGGGAAAAATTGTACATTGAACTATATTAACATTAAAAAACCACTTAGAGTTAAAAGGCAAGCCATGGAGAAAAAATTTTACTATGTATATAACTGATGAAGAGCTCATAATAAAATGTATTAAAAAAAAAAACCCTACAGATCATTAAAATCAAGACAGGCAATCCAATAGAAATGGGCAAAACAATTGAATAGGCACTTCAAAAATGGACATCAAAATACTTCCCCTTTAAAAAAAGAAGGCAAAGTTTGTCAACTTTATTAGTAATCTGGGAAATGCACAAGAAGATATCTTTGCATTCTCACCAAAAAGTCTAAAATTTAAAAAGATGCAGAAGTGTCATAAAACAATGATTGAAGTGTTAATTTAAACATTCACTTTTGGGAAAAAGTAACAGTAGTATCTAATAAGACAGTATATACAGAATACAATGTCCCTACAATATATTTTCTAAAATGTGAATTTTTTTATATTTACAAGACCTTCAAGAAACAGAAAAATATTATCCATATTCATAAAAAAGCAACCCAGCAAAATAGTTAATAGAAACTGTCACTGAAGAGGGTCACATAGAATTAGCAGAAAAAGATTTTTAAGTAGCTATTGTAAATCATAGTTTCAAATAATGAAAACAAAACATGCATAAATAAAGGAGTACTTGGATTTCTCCTTTATTGGCATTGGGCACTTCTGGTTTCTGTATCCCCACAGAATCTTAGAACAACTAGCAAAAACTAAAGAGCCATCTTCCTCAAAGCTGTGAATAAAAACATTAGAGGGTGGCAGTAACAGACAAGTCCTGAATCAAAAATACTCAGCTTATAATTGGTAGAATGAGATCATGGCACTTTTGCTGACACTTCCCCCATCCCCTCCTTGATATAGCATGGAGACAAGCTCTGCTTTCATTGGGAGTCCCTGGACCTGTTCCAGAGGATGCAAAGAAATTCTTTTGGGCATACTGAGCTTCCACCTGAAATGCTGAACTAGGACTCTGATCTCAGGCTCCCCATTCAAGTGTTGCCCTGAAGGCAGAAGCAGTTTAGAGATACTGAAAGAAGTGTAAGAAACAATCACATCAATCACAGCAGCCTGGAGTAAATGATTACCAGTCAAGACATACAATGGAGCACCTGGGGGTGGGGATTCTATTTCAAAGGAAGTAGAGAGGGCATTACAAACCATGCAACCAGGAATGGACACATGCTCAGAAAAGACAGACAGGAACCCTTGCACTTGACTCATAGTACCACCTGGATATAAACTTAAAAAACACTCATTTCAGGGACTAAATTCCATAGTTAATACATTAAAATATTAAAATGTATAGTGTACAATGAAAGATTACAAGACAAAGAGAAACAGGAAATGATGGCACATACAATGGAAAAAGATTAATCTTCAGATACAATCAACAAAGACTTGGGACATAAAGGATGAAATCTTAAAAAAAAAAAAAAAACCTCAAATAACTAAAGGAAAAGACAGAAAGCAACTAAAGTGTGTTACTGGATTTAATCTAGGTTCTTGACTTATGCTGCAGAAATGAATTTCAGAGCATGTCAGGTGAGTTAGGCCAGCAATTTATTAAGGTAGGGATAGAAGAGAAACGGGAGAAAATAAGAGATCACTGGTCCCTGGTAGAGGGTAAGGGGCTGAAGAGTGATAAAGAGGGCTGATTTATAGACTACAATTTCCCATTATGGATTATAAATGCCCAGGTTTTTCTTGTATGTGATCTGTGCACAGGGGACCTGGCGAGAGCAGAGCACAGAAGCCACGAGGGCAGAGAACAGCAGCAGGGCCAAGAGCAACAGGGAAAGTTTTTGCACCTGCTTTTTAAACTATTAATTATTCCACATCTTTGCTAATGGCATTGGAGGAGTCCCAGGTGTTTCCTGTTTTGATTGATTACCCCATCCATCAGTCCCCCAGGAGGGCCCAATAATAGGGCCTCTGAAGAATATTAGGGCCTTCTCCTGGCTTCCGGGAGAAATCTCATGAGCGTCTTCCAGCAGCCATCTTGGGGTATTGATGTCCACATGGTTCCAGATCCATCTATTGATTCCCTATCTTACTAGCCTGCTTCATTCCCCCCACCAGAGAGCTTACACCTTTATTCTTAAAGGGGTGCTGAAGGGAGATGTTCATTCTTCTATAACTACTTCCTGCTAGTTAGGGGCAGTAGGCCCTACCTGACAAGGTGTAAAACCCTCTAGCTATTCTATCTCGGTTGGAGGAAAATGAACCTGGAATCTTGAGTGAAGCTGGTTGAAATCCCCATATGGCTAACAAGATGTTGATTCTGGAAGAAATGAACTTGATTAGAATCTTGAGAATATATTGTCCCACTAAGAGAATACTGGACCACAAAAGTAGAAAAGGCCTGGTGCCTAAAAAGGCTGTATCTCCCCGAAGTTGGGGGGTTTTATTTTGCAGGTTTTGAATACCATTTAGGATTATTTCAGAGTGATTTACATAGAGATGGCATTTTTCCTTAAGGAAAGGGCATATTCCTCCCTGTGCTGTAGTTAGTATGTTAAATGCCCTGTGAATTTGCAGCACCACAGAAGCAAGAGAGTCTGCTTGCTGTCTTAGAGCTTCTAAGGCAGGACTGGTTTCATTTATGCCATTAGTTAGCTTTAAGGAATGACTGAAATAGATAAAGGGATTTGGTATAAATTGCCAACCCCAGTTTTCAATGGTGGTTATGCCTAAGGCAGCTAAGAGGGAGATGAGAAGAGACATTGCCTTTTTATTGTATTGGAAGAAACAAATGAAGATAGACAAGGTTTCTTAAAGGGTGTTGGGTTAGAGACACAGACTATACTTAGCTTTGTCTCTTGAAGAGGTATTTCAGGCTGTCCAGTGGCTGGCACTCATTAAGACCCGTCAGGTGTTTCTGGTAAGTCGGTACTTCCTTGGGAAACTGGCTTCACTTGGGATAAGTGTACCCAGCTGGCAATCCCTTTACCTTTAACAGCTGTGGGAGTGATTAAAACCACAGGATAAGGTCCCTTCCATTTAGGTTCTAATTGCGAATGAGGCCTGTTTTCTTGACAGGTTTTGATCAGAACCTGGTCTCCAGGTTTAAATTTACGTAAAGATTATTCATGCCTGGGGATAGGTAGAATTTTGTTTCCAAGCTCCTGGATGACTTGTTGAGTTTTTCCTATGTTGATAAAATATTTTGTGTGTTCTTGGATTTCCTGATCTAGTACCAGGTCCTGGGTAAGGAAAGGCCACCCATAAACCATCTCAAAGGGTCTAAGCTAAAGTGGGTTTTTTTGGAGCTAAACACAGACTTAATAAGGCCACGGGTAGACTGGTGACCCAAGGCAGCTCAGTTTCTTGGCAGAGTTTAGCTAGAATTTGTTTTAGTATTCAGTTAACTCTTTCTGCTTTCCCAGAGGATTGGGGCCTCCAGGAACTATGGAGACGATATTTAATTCAGAGGGCAGCTGATAGACCTTGGGTTATTTTGCTAGTAAAAGCTGGTCCATTATCACTTTGGAGGGACTTAGGCAGCCCAAACCGGGAAACTATTTCCTTTATAAGAGCATTAGCCACCTCATTTGCTGTTTCTCTTCTAGTGGGAAATGCTTCCACCCACCCAGTAAAAGTATCTACCAGTACTAAGAGGTACTTATAGCCCTGGCAAGATGGCATGTGGGTGAAGTCTATCTGCCAGTCCTCCCCAGGGTATGATCCCCACATCGATACAGGGGGGCTTAAGGGGGGAGGATGGTTAAGCCTCCCATTGTTTGAGTTATTAATTGCACACAGAGGGCAACTCCTGGTAACTTCCTGGACTGTTTTTACCAGTTCCTGTCTTTCAAAAACCCATTTAGCTGAGCTGGTTAGGGCATCCCTCCCCAGATGAGTGGCTTGGTGATGTCCATGAAGGACCTTCCACTTCACTGCTCCTGGCAGGTAGACTTGAGTGTCCTTAATAAGTCACCCATTAGCTTCCAGGGTAAACCCCAGGCTAGCTGCCCTGGTTTGTTCATCTGGGATATACTTAGGAACATCAAGTTCTGGTACAGGTGCTGGAACAAGGGGTAAGAGGGAAACATGTGCTGCAGCTTTAGCAGCTGCATCAGCTCAAGCATTTCCCTTTGCTATAGCAATGTCTGTTTTCTGATGCCCTGGATGATGCATAACTGCTATTTCTTGGAGTAACAGTACAGCTTCCAATAAGTCTAGGATCTCTTGCCTGTGCTTAATAGGTGACCCACAGTTAGTAAGCAAGCCTCGTTCTTGCCACACAGCCAAGTGGGCATGGAGAACAAGGAAAGCATACTTCAAATCTGTATAAATATTAGCCCTTTTCCCAGCCTCTAGCTTTAAACTTCAGGTGAGGGCAATCAGCTCTGCCTTCTGGGCTGAAGTTCCAGGGGGAAGAGCTTGGGCCTCTATGGTTTAAAATTGAGAAACCACTGCATAGCCTGCCCTTTTAATTCCTTCTTTAATAAAACTACTTTCATCTGTGAACCACTCAATGTCTGGGTTTGCAAGAGGTTCATCTTTTAAGTCTGGCCTGCTTGGGTAGTTTTGGTTAAGCATCTCAAGGCAGGAGTGTAGAAGGGGCCCCTCAGGATATGACCTTGGTCCCTTTATTGGTAGTAGGGTGGCTGGGTTGAGAGTTTGACATACCCTTAGTTGCACCTTGGGGGTCTCTAGTAATTGAGCTTGGTATTTAATTAACCAGCTACCTGTAAGCCACTGGTGGTCCCTGGTCTCAAGCATGTCCTTCACCTGGTGTGGGGTGAAGACTGTGAGAGGTTGCCCCCAAGTTAATTTGGTGGCTTTTTCAATTAAAAGGGCTGTTGCCTCTACTGCTCTCAGGAAAGGTGGCCATCCCTGCACTGTGCTGTCTAGTGGTTTGGAGAAATAAGCCACTGGCCAGGAAACTTCACCCAGTTTCTGGACTAACACTCCTAGAGCCACCCCCTTCCTTTCAGTTATGTATAGAAAGAAAGGTTTGCTTAGGTTAGGAATTTCTAAGGCTGGAGGGCTAATTAAGGCCTATTTTAGGGCACAGAAGGCAGCTTCCTGGCTTGTTCCCCATTCTAAGTGTTAGTTATCAGCCCCTGCAATAGCACTGTACAGTGGCTGGTTTATTTCCCCAAACCTAGGTATCCACAGTCTACAGTAACCAGCCATGCCTAGGAAAGTCCTCAGCTGTTTCTTTGTTTGAGGCAGGGGAATATTAGTGATAGCTTGAACTCTTTCTGGGGAGAGAGACCTTTCCCCCAGGGTAAGAAGGAACCCTAAATAGGAGACTTTCTGCTAAGAGATTTATGCCTTGGATGCTGACATTTTATAGCCCCTATTGGCTAGGAAATTAAGGATTAAAATGGTGTTGGCATTGGAAACTTCCTTCATTGGACTGCAAAGCAACAGATCATCCACATATTGTAAAAGGGCACTCTGCAGCAGATGGAGATCAGCTAGGTCCTGAGCTAAGTCATTCCCAAAGATATGGAGGCTGTCTCAGAACCCTTGAGGCATCACAGTCCAAGTAAGTTGGACTGGGGGCTTAGAGTTGGACTCCTGCCATTCAAAGGCAAAATGAAACTGGGAGTCTGGGTGGAGAGGGATGCAGAAAAAGTCATCCTTTAAGTCTAGAACAGTAAACAAAGCCACAGTTTCTGGGACCTCGTTTAGCAGAGTATAAGGGTTGGGTACAACCTGATGAATTGGTATTACAAAGCTACTGACTGCTTTTTTTTTTAGATTACATAAATGTTACACAAAAATTATAGGGAGTCCCATATGCCTCACCTCCCACACCCTCCCACATAAACATCTTTCATTAGTGTGGCACATCACCAGCAATCCTGGGGCTTTGCCACTAAGCATGGACCATAGTTCACATTGTAGACCACACTCTCTCCCACACAGTTCTGCATGTGATATGCTGATGTAAAATGGCCTATATCTGTCATTGCAATGTCACTCAGGATAATTCCCAAGTCCCCAAAAAGCCCCGTATTACAATTGCTTTTCCCTCTCATTGCCCCCAAAGAATCCAGTGGCCACTGTCTTCACATTAATGTTGTAATTTCTTCCATTACTTGAATCACAATATGTCTATAACAGAATACTAGTAAGTCCACACTAGTCCATAGCTCTCCCCCCATTCCTGAGGTGTCTAGGATGGTGATGTCCACTCCACCTCCAAGTGAGAGGGGGCTTATATTCCATGGATAAGATGGATGGGATTATCCTGCTTGTAGCTGCAGACTCTCTCCATTCCCTGGTATGGCCGTTGTCCATCATCATCTCCCCGCCAGGTGTCCTGGGTGAGTCCATTGAGCTTGCAACTGAGGAGTTGCAACTGCACTGAGATTCTGGGCCCAGCTGGCACATGGTCAGGTCAAAGACTCCAGTCTCTGGAAGTACACTTACAAACTCCAGCACTACATATAGGTTTGAATAGAAGGGACTGATGGACCTTGTGCAAGGAGGACATATTTGATTCCAACTCTGTCACTCTCAGGAGCACAGATTCCAAAGTACGGCCCACTGATAAGGCGCCAAACTCTGGAGCTATTCACTGTGATATAGGACTTTGGTGTCTCCAGAGCCCTCAGGAGCCCCTCTATTAGGGGTGATATCCACATTGGAAGCCTATGAGGTCCTTCTGAGGTGTGCATAAGTGTTATCTCTGGGATGACCTCCTGACTCACTTTGAAGTCTCTTAGCCATATGAACTCATTTGTCTTTACCTTTTCCTCCTTTTATTCAAGGTCTTTTTCCAGTCATATTGCCAGTTCGCACTAGGTAGTAATCCCTCATTGCCAGGGAGGCTCATACCCGGGACTATTGACTGCTTTTAAGTCTTGAGCTAGCCAGTAGATACCATTGAGCTTTTTTACAGGAAGAATGGGCATACTACAAGGAGATTGTCAGGGAATTAATAGGCCATTCTCCAAGAACTTTTTAACTATGGGCTGGAGGACTTTAACAGCCTCCTCCTTGAGGGGGTATTGCTTTCTATGAGGGTAGGGCTGGTTAGTATTATAAGAAATGGAAACTGGGGGAACCCAGAGGGCCTTTCTAGGTATCCCAGCTTCCCAGACAATAGAGTTTACTTTACTATTGATTTCCTGGGGAATAGTTGCTGATGAGACAACTGACTCTTTATTCAAAACCATGGCTAAAATCAGAATTCTACACCCTTCCCTTGAGCACTGGGTTACAGGTACCTTAGTTGTTTTATTTATCCCTACTAGTTGGATGTATGCCCCCAGAGTATGAAGTAAATCCCACCCCAATAAGTGGGAGGGACATTCAGGGACAATTAAAAATTGATGGCTTATGATTAGGTCTCCTATTTGGCAAAGGTGAGGCTCAGTAAAGGACCCAGTTTTAGTTTTACCATCAACACCCACTACTGGACAGGTTCTAGGGGAGGGAGGTTTGGAGTGACAGGTCAGAACTGAATAAGTGGCTCCTGTATCTATTAAAAAATTAATTTCTTTACCTGCCACATCGAAGGTCACCTGGGGCTCCTCTACTTCGATGTTCCACAGAGTTGTCCAAGGAGCCACTCTTTGCCCTGGGCCCCCTCAATCCTCCATGGGGGCTCTTGCCATTAGAGCCCTGGGCCGTGTTCCACTGCCTCTTCAGGATTTGTCACACTCCCAAGCCCAATGGTGTGTTTTCCCACACTGGGGGCAGTGGCCAGGGGGCTTCTTACATGGTTTAGAGCAGTATTTCTTCCAGTGGCTATGCTGTCCGCAGTTGAAGCAGGATCTTGATGGTTTGGAGCCTGGTTTGGGGTGACCCTGAGGTGGCCAGCTGCCGTTTATGGCAACTGCAAATAGCTGAGACTTCTGCCTGTCCCTCTTTGCCCTTAACTCCCCAAGGGCCTGGTCATGGTTGTTGAAGATGGAAAAAGCTACTTCTAAAAGATAATTCATTGGAGTTTCAGGTCCTAGAGCTAGCTTTTGGACCTGTCTGGCTAATAAAACAGGTTTTTAATACAATCTGTCCCTCCAATGAGTCCAGATTAACTTGGGTATACTTTCTCACAGCTTCTACTAGTCTCCCTTGAAACAGGGCAGGGTTTTCCTTTTCATTCTGGTTAGTTCCTGCAGTTTATTATAATTAATAGACTTGACAATGCATTTTTTCATTCCCTCTAGTGGACATGCTATCATACATCCCTCTTTCTTATATCTACTTGTTCCCTTTGGTAGTTTCAGTTAGGATTGGTCTCTGGAACTGCCACAACCCCTACAACAAATTGCTGGGGCTGCTGGGCAGCCATCTTTTTGGCATACCCTTGGGCTGCTTTCCAAATGCGGTATTTTTCTTGAGGAGTGCAGCCCGAGACCAAAATAACATGCATGTCTTCCCATGTCAGCTCAAAATTTAGAGTTAACTTCTGCAATTCCATGGCAAATTTATCTGGGTCCTCTGAAAATCATCCCAACTGTTCTTTACATTGAGACAAATCTGTCATGGAGAAGGGAACATGGACTTTAATTGTTCCTGCTTCTCCATTTGCTGCTTCCTTTTTTGGGTAGAGGCTATTCTTGAATCCCCTACTAGGGTGGAAAGGTGTTCCACTCCAAGTGACTCCCACTGGACTAGCTATGGGCATATGGGCATATGAGGTGTGGAAGCAGAGGTGGGAGGGGGACAACCAAGGAGGGGATCATCTACGAGTGGTTTCACTTCCTGAGCATAGCATAACTTGCAAGATCCATTTAAACTTGTATCTTGATATAGCGCCATAAAAAGCTGAACATATGGAAACTCTGACTGCTTTCCTTCCTTGTTACACCAGAGGTTTATCTGAAAAATAGAGCCATAATTTAGAGTGCCGTTTTCAGGCCATTTTTGGCCACCTTCAAGGCTATACTGTGGCCATGCAGTGGTGCAGAAGAAGATCAGTTTCTCCATCTTCAACACTTCAGTGGGTAGGGTGGTCCAGTTTTTGAGAATACACTCCAGTGGGGATTCTGTTGGTATGCTAGAGGTTGCACCCATTATTCTAGGAAGAATGAAGAATGAAGAAGAACTTTTTAGTCAACTGATCTGGCATCCCAGAGTCCAAGTCTGACTAAAACATTCACCACTCCAAATTTGGAGCTGATGCTCTGGTTCCAGCATCCTGAAATCCAGAGCCTGGGGCTCACAGGCATCCCTGTGGCTCACCTAGGTCTTGGGAGATGCCTGAAACCCTAAAGTTCAGACCAAAGCAACCAAGCCAACTGGTGGGAGACAGAGTAGTTGCCCCAAACCAAAGCATCTGAGATAAGTCTCAGAAGACATTTGGCTGCTCTCTGAATGGATTGGCCCAAGGAATTACTTGGGGGCCATTCAGAATAATCACTCTGCTTCTCAGCAGCCTTGCATTTCAGGGTCCAAGACGACTGCACTGTTACTCAAACTGAAGTATCTGAGATAAATCTCAGAGGACATTTAGGCTGCTCTCTGAATCGAAGCACCCAAGACTTTTTAGTTCTTGAGGGACATTCAGAGTTTTGTCTCTGGTTCCTGCTACCTTGGGAATCAGAGACCCTGCCACCAGGCAGTGCTGGGGCCATTGTGGACTTGGGAGACAGACTGAACAGCTCTCAGGGTTGGTTTCCAACTGAAGCTCCCAAGCCAAATTGTGTTGCCTCTTCCTATTCTTACAAGGCCTTAAAAAGCAATCTTATGACTTTACCATTTGGTAGTTTCCCAGTTAGACAAGCCATCAAAAAGCCATTAAGTGATTAGAGATCAATTGTTCTAGCTTACAGGCCTTGTGGCCCTGAGGCAACAACTTCTTCCCTAGCAAATGCATTTTTTATTTTACACCTTTCAAGACACTCCAAAGCATTTAAACACAAACCTCTAGTGAGAAATTCAGAAGTAGACAGTAGGAAGGTAAAACAACATGGGTAAAGGTTAATTATAGGAAGAGTCCTTGCCTGTGACCCCCTTGGGGAAGGGAATTCCCATGCCATCCATCTTGGCCCTGCTTGCCACTGCTTAAGGCAGGGTCTGCAAAGGCATGGACCCATGGAGGGCAAGCCCCTGGCTGTGAGTCATTGCCTTGCTGCAGCTAAGGAGAGATGGCAGTAGAAGGCAATGGCCTAAGGGCAGACTGCATGGTTGTTAAAAGGGCTTGATAAAGCTTTGCTGCACCCAGTGCTTGGTTAGGGGACCTCAGTCTTGGCAGCACCCCACTTTGAGCCACTCCCCTATGCCCCAGCCCTCCCAGCCATAGTCAAGTCTCATAAGCGGGGAGGCAAGATGACATCAGTTTAGGAGGGCACTCGCTGACTAGCTCTCTGAGGACAGCCAATTGTGGACAGAGTCCTGCCCGAGGGTCTGTGTTGTGGGCGCGCAGAGCAAGAACCTTGGGACATCTATCTGCAGGCAGATTGATGGTGTGGACTGATCGGTAGAGATTCGTGAGTTTTAAGCCTGCCTTTGGTGGTTAACACAGACAGGTGAGCCCCACTCTCAGGGAAAAAGGCTGGTTTGAGCCATGAATCCCACATGGCAACCCAGTGTGAAGGAGCTTTCTCCGAGAGAGGGAGGGTTCTGACAGAAGGTGGAGAGGGGGTTACCTTCTGTGGATTTGGTTGCCTGGACTCCCTCAGAGCTTTGGGGAGCAGATAAGCCAGCCTGAAGCAGTGCCAGGCTGAGGGGAAAGGCGAATCTACTGAGGAAGCCTGATTTACCCAGCAGCCCGGTGACACTGAGGCTTGGCTCGAGAGGGGACGGAGTCAGCCAATTTTATCACTCTGCTCTGACGAGCATCAGAGCTTCAGCTTCCCCTGGGGAGGCCAGGAAGTAGGAAGTGCTTGATTAGTTTCCTCTTCCTCTAGAAGAGGACTTATTTTGGGTCCCTTATTTAGCCAAAAAGTAAAAAATAAAAAGAAGACAGTCACTTTAAAAAATGAATTCTTCTTTTTAATTTAGTTTAATAGCTAAAATCTGCCTCAAAACCTGCAGATAGAAGCCTGCAGAGAAATTGATTGATAAACACAAGCAAGCTGAGAGATTCCACAAGGACCCTAGAAGGAACATTGTTACTCCTTAGCTTTGTTTGACTGCTTGCTTGTGTGGTTGTTTGGTTTTTCTCCATTTATTTGTTGTCTCTTGCTTTTCTTTCCTCTTTCCCCGCCCCCCTTTCTTTTTTCCTTCTTTTCTTTTTTTCTTTGTAATTAGGTGCTGCTAGTTTGTCTCTTCTTTGATGTGCTTCTTCTTCAATTTTCCCACTCTCTGTCTATATTGATTTTGCCTCCCAAACTATCTATTCCCATTCCTTCATCTTTCTGCCTTCTTTCTGTTGTAGTTCTTACACACCATGTTTTTTCATTCTCCCACAACTTAAGTGTATCAATTTCTATTCTATCTATTCTGTTTTCTTCTTTTTAAATTAATATTAACTTTTTACTTTCAGCCCTTTCTTCACTCTTTTTCTCCCTCTTCATCATTCTAGCCTGCTAAATCATTATATATATATTCCTCTATTTCGTTTCCTAGTCCATTGTAGGTACTCAACTTTTTTCCCTATTACTCTACACTGCCTACATGAGTTAAATATTCATTTCTCTAAGTCTTATTTGGCCCCTCTTCTAACTTTTATCAAAATTACTAATGCCCTTCTTCCTTTCCCACATCTTTCAATTCCTCTGGCCCTAATCTTTTGCCTTCAAGGTAACATAGAAAGAAGCAAGGAAATAAAATAAGAAGAAAAATGTCAAAGAGAAACTTAACACACACACAGAACCACCAGCTAAATAAAACTCTAGAGCAGAGAGAGAAGCTAATGAACTGAATAAACCCATCAAGATAAAATGATGAATAGAGGGCAACAAAAAATTACAAACCACACTGAGAAACAGGAAGATATGGACCAGTCCAATGAACAAATAAAAACCAGGAAGAAATTCAGAACATCGAACAACTAATCAAAGCTTTCCAAACAAATATCATGGACCAACTTAATGAAGTGAAGGAAAAGATTAAGGATATAAATAAGACATTGAGAGAATATACTCAAGAAATTAGATAACAGATATGATGGTGATCAATGACACAACCCAAGAAATCAAAAAGACACTGGATTCACATAACAGCAGATTTTAACAGGCAGAAGAAAGAATTAGTGATGTGGAAGACAATACATCTGAAATCAAACAGAGAGTAGAACAGATAGACAAAAAGATAGAAAAACTCCAGCAGGGACTCAGGGATTTAACTGACAACACAAACCGCTCAAACATATACATTATGGGCATCCCAAAAGGAGAAAAGAAGGGAAAGGGAACAGAAGGAGTGTTGAAGGAAATAATGGCTGAAAACTTCCCAACCTTATAAAGAGAGATGGATGTGCAGATCCAGGAAGCACAGCGCACCCTAAACAGTATAATTCCCAACAGGCCAACTCCAAGACATATACTTGTCAAAATGTCCAATGCTCAAGACAAAGAGAAAATACTCAAGGCAGCAAGAGAAAAGAGAACCATCACATACAAGGGAAGCACAATAAGATTAAGTGCTGATTTCTCATCTGAAACCATGGAGGCAAGAAGACAGTGATATGACACAGTCAAAGTACTAAAAGAGAAAAACTTCTAGCCACAAATTCTCTATCCAGCAAAACTGGCATTCAAAAATGATGGAGAGTTCAAAATATTCACAGATAAACAGAAATTAAGAGAGTATGTCAATAAGAAACCTGCCCTTCAAGATATAGTAAAGGAAGTTCTACAAGTTGAAAGAAAAAACAAGGGAGAGAGACTTGGAGGAGAGTTTAAAAACAACTAAAAAGACAAAGACAGAAACAAAACAACATATGACATACATTAACCCAAAGAAAATATGGCTGAAGTAAGAAATTCGTTGTGAGTAATAACACTGAATGTTAATGGATTAAATCCACCATTCAAGAGACACAGATTGGCACAATGGATAAGGAAATATGATCCATCTATGTGCTGTCTAAAAGAAACCGACCTTCGACCCAGGGATTCAAGGAGGCTGAAAGTGAATGGCTGGGAAACAATTTTACAAGCTAACAATAGCCAAAAAAGGGCAGGAGTAGCTATTCTAATATCAGACAAAATAGACTTTAAATGCAAAACTATTGTAAGAGACAAAGATGGATACTATATATTAGTAAAATGTGTAATCTCTCAAGAAGAGAGAACAATCATAAATATTTCTGCACCTAATCGGGGTACCACAAAATACATGAGGCAAACTTTGGAAAAACTAAGTGGAGAAATAAATTCCTCTACAATTATAGGGGGGGACTTTAATTAACCATTCTCATCATTAGACAGAGCATCTAGACAGAGAATTAATAAAGAAACAAAGGCTCTGAACAATACATTAGAGGACCTGGACTTAATAGGCATATACAGAATATTTCACCCAAATACAGCAGGATTTACATTCTTCTCGAGTGCACATGGATCATACTCCAAAATAGACCACATGCTAGGCCACAGAACAACTCTCAATGAAAGACTGAGATTATACAAAATAATTTCTCTGACCACAATGGAATGAATTTGGAAATCACTAAGGGCCAGAGAAACAGGTTAGCCACAAAGATATGGAAGTTAAACAACACACTATTAGACAAACAGTGGGTCAAGGAAGAAATCTCAAGATAAATCAGTAACTACCTTGAAACTAATGAAAATGACATCACAACATTTCAAAACGATGGGATGCAGAGAAACCTGTTCTGAGAGGGAAGTTTATAGCCATAAATCAATATATTAAAAAAGAAGAAAGAGCTAAAATTGAATACCTAACTACACACCTGGAGGAATTGGAAAAACAACAACAAACTATCCCCAAAGGAATTAGAAAGAAGGAAATAACAAAGATTAGAGCAGAGCTAAATGAAATAGAAAACACTAGAAAAAATAAACAAAACCAAATGCTGGTTCTTTGAGAAGATCAATAAAATTGACAAACCCTTAGCCAGACTAACAAAGAAAAAGAGAGAACAGATTCAAATACACAAAATAAGGAATGAAGAATGGGATATCACTACTGACCACACAGAAATAAAGAGTATCATCAGAGGACACTTTGAAAAATTATACACCAACAAGAATGATAATTTAGAGGAAATGGGCAAATTTCTAGAAACTCACAAACAGCCTACATTAATGAAAGAAGAAATTTATGAACTAACATCATCTCTAATGGTGAAATCTTAAAAGCCTTCACTCTGAGTCCAATGACCAGAGATAGACTCAGTCATCAAAAACCTCCCAACTAAGAAGAGCCCAGGACCAGATGGCTTCACAGCTGAATTCTACCAAACATTCCGGAAAGAGCTAACACCAACCCTGCTTAAGCTCTTCCAAAAAATAGAAGTAGAAAGAACACTGCCTAATTCATTCTATGATGCCAAAATTACCCTAATATCAAAGCCAAACAAAGATACCACAAGAAAGGAAAATTACAGACCCATTTCTCTAATGAATTTAGATGTTAAAATCCTCAACAAAATACTTGCTAATCGTATTCCACAGCATATCAAAAGAATTATACACCATGACCAAGTGGGTTTCATCCCAGGTATGCAAGGATGGTTCAACATAAGAAAATCAATCAATGTAATACACCACATAAACAGATTGAAAGAAAAAAATCACATGATCATCTCTATAGGTGAAGAAAAAGCATTTGACAAAATACAGCACCTTTTCCTGATAAAAACCCTGCAAAAGATAGGAATAAAACGAAACTTTCTGAACATGATAAAGGGTATATATGAAAAAACCAAAAGCTAACATCATCTCTAATGGTGAAATCTTAAAAGCCTTCACTCTGAGATCGGGAACAAGAAAATGATGCCCACTATCTCCACTCCTATTAAACATTTTCTTAGAAGTACTTGCTCGAGCACTGAGGCAAGAAAAAGATATAAAAGGAATCCAAATTGGAAAAGAAGAAGTAAAAATTTCATTACTTGCTGGAGACATGATCCTATACGTAGAAAGCCCTGAGAAATCTACAACAAAGCTTCTAGAACTTATAAAGGAGTTCAGTAATGTCGCAGGCTATAACATCAATGCTCAAAAATCAGTAGCATTTCTGTACACCAATAACAAGAAATCTGAGGAGGAAATCAAGAAAAAAAATACCATTTACAATAGTAACTAAAAGAATCAAATACCTAGGAATAAAATTAACTAAAGATGTAAAGGAATTATATACAGAAAACTACACAACACTGTTAAATGAAATCAAAAGGGACTTAAATAAATGGAAGAATATTCCCTGTTCATGGATAGGAAGACTAAACATCATCAAGATGTCTATCCTACCCAAACTAATCAACAGATTTAATGCAATCCCAATAAAAATCAACACATCATTTTTTAAGGAACTGGAAAAACTAACTTCAAAATTTATTTGGAAGGGTAAGAGGCCCTGAGTCAACAAAGACATATTGAAAAAGAAAAATGAAGTTGGAGGAATCACATTACCTGACTTTAAAACATACTGCAAATCTACAGTGGTCAAAACTACATGGTATTGGCACAAGGATAGACCTAATGCCCAGTGGAACAGAATTGAGAGTTCTGATATAAATCTTTGCATATACAATCATCTGATATATGACAAGGCTACCAAGTCAACTCAGTTGGGAGAGAATGGCCTCTTCAACAAGTGGTGCTTGGAGAACTGGATATCCATATCCAAAAGAATGAGAGAGGAACACCATCTCACACCTTATACAAAAATCAACTCAAGATGGATCAAAGATCTAAATATAAGAGACAAGACCATAAAGACCTTGGAAGATAAGGTAAGGAAGCATCTAAAGCACCTTGTAATAGGAAATGGTTTAATGAACTTCACACCAAAAGCATGAGCAGCAAAGGAAAAAATAGATAAATGGGATCTCCTCAAAATTAAAATCTTTTGCACCTCAAAGGACATTATCAAGAAAATACAAAGGCAGCCTACCCAATGGGAGAAAATATTTGGCAACCATATATGTGATAGGAGCCTAATACCCTGCATATATAGAGATCCTACACCTTGAAAATAAAAAGACCAACAACCCATTTAAAAAAATGGGCAAGTGACCTGAAAAGACACTTCTCCAAGGAAGAAATACAAATGGCTAAAAAAGCACATGAAAAATTTTTGACATCTCTAGCTATTAGGGAAATGTAAGTCAAAACTACAATGAGATACCATCTTACACCCATTAGAATGGCGGCTATTAAAAAAACAGCAGACTATAAGTGTTGGAGAGGAAGTGGAGGAAAGGGAACCCTCATCCACTGCTGGTGGGATTGTGGAATGATCCCGCCACTGTGGAGGACAGTTTTGCGGTTCCTCAAAAAATAACTATAGGTCTTCCATATGATCCAGAGTTTCCACTGCTGGGTATATACCCAGAAGAATCGAAAGCAAAGACACGAACAGTTATATGCACACCAATGTCCATAGTGGCATTGTTCATTATTGCCAAAAGTTGGAATCATCCCCGGTGCCCATCAAGAGATGAATGTATAAACAAAATGTGGTTCATACATACAATGGAATATTACTCAGGTGTTAGAAGGATTAAAGTGCTAACACACGAAATAACATGGATGAGTCTTGAAGACCTTATGTTGAGTGAAGCAAGCCAGGCATTGAAGGATGAGCAGTACATGACCTCACTGATATGAATTAAGGAAATTGAGCAGTCCCCAAGAACCAGTGTCTGAAAGATAGGATACAAGAAAGAGAAGAGAAGAGAAAGTTGTGAGCCATCACCCATACATACATAATCTATGGTAAAGTGGTAGATTGTAGTTGCATATTGAAGGGATAGGACAAGTGGGTTGTGATGTTATTGTGTTTGATGGTGCAGGGTTGACAGGTGGGTAGATTTGGAAGGGTGGGTTAGAATACCCAGGATACTGGGGGGAGATATGGGAGAGGGACCAGGTGAACACTTGGGATTTGTGAGTATGAGGATGAACATGCAGAGGTGGGAATGCTCTTATGGCAATATGACAAAGAAGTGTCACTGGTTTAGGGTGTTGGTTGAGGGGGCATTCGGGACAGGGAGCATCTGGAGCAGGCTTCTAAGGAGTGTCTGAATGTTCATCTTTTCATAATGTGTTGTATCATTGGTGGAGACCCACATAATGAGTGGGAAGGAGATGGACTCCCATCTTTGGGAGGACCTATTCACCCAGAAACAGACAGGTGGACATCTCTTATGAGCAAGGGCGTTTCCTTATAGGGAAGGGCATGCTAGTGTTTCAAGACCTCTTGTTGCATGTAACTATGAATCCTGTCATCCAGTGAGTGAAGTCAGGAGGTCATCGTGGGCTCCAGGGGGATGCAGAGGGAGGAACAGAATAGATCAAACAGGGAGTGTTTAGTGGTCAGTGGTTATGTTCTTCATTACCTTACAGTGATGGACACTGGAAATGGTTAATATCATAAAAATGTATAAAATTGTATGGTCTAAAATGTAAGCCGTACTGTAAACCATTGACAATGTTTAGTAGCTCTGTTTCACTATCTGTATAACAGTTATAACAATGGTACCATCCACATACAAAAAGGTTTATATGGGGTGAGAATAGGGGGAAGAGATTGGGTATATGAGAGTCTCTTGTATTCTGTGTGTGACTTTGCTGTGATGTAAAACTTCTTTCAAAATTAAGTGAAAAGTTGTCAGACACTTGGGAGTGAGAGGGGGAATGTGCCACAGTACAGACTGGACACCCAAAATTGCAGTGATAAAAGGCAAAATGTCCACACACAAAAATATTTTTTTAATTTCTTTTTCCCATTTTTTCAATGGAATCCTTTAATTTTATTTTATTTTAAGTTCTTTTTTAAGTTTTCGAGTATTTTATCTCTTACATTTAAAATTATCATTATTATCTCAGTTTCCTATTAATTGTATTTGGCTATTGTATTGGCTTCATCTTTAAAAAAGCTTTGGATCACAGGAGGGTTACAACACAGGTGGGAGAAGATAGTTGGTGGGGGGTCAGGGATGGGGCTTCATGGGAGGAAGTTCACCTGAACATACACAAAAGGTATATAAAATTGTTCAAATGCTCAGGGGGCAGGGTCACAGTGGATGGAGATTCACTCAATAAATGAGAGAATACTGAATTCCCAGCCTGGAGAGCTCTGCCAAACTCTCCAAGGGAGCAGCAATAGTTCCCCAAGTGCAGAGGCAGTGTCTGGCTAAGGAGGATGATCCACTGATGGGCTCTTGTTATTGATGACTAGCCTTAGGAGACTTTGCTCTTGAAACTGAAATTTAGCCTATTGTTATAGAGTGTCTAAGGGTTGCCTCCTGAGAGCCTCCTTGTTGCTCAAATGTGGCCTCTCTCTAAGCCAAACTCAGTATATGAATGCATTACCTTCCTCCCAATTTGGGACAAGACTCCCGGGGATGAGCCTCCCTGGCAATGAGGGATTACTACCTAGTGCCAACTGGCAATATGACTGGAAATAGATCTTGAATAAAAGTGGGAAAAGGTAAAAACAAATGAGCTCATATGGCTAAGAGACTTCAAAGTGAGTTGGGAGGTCAGCCGAGAGGTAACGCTTATGCGCATCTCATTTGGACCTCATAGGCTCCCAAAATGGATATCACCCCAAAAAGAGAGGGTTTCTGAGGGCTCTGGAGACACCTAGGTCCTATGTCAGTGCAGATAGCTCCGGAGTTTGGTGCCTCATGAGTGTGCCCTGCATTGGAATCTGTGCTCCTGAGAGTGACTGAGTTGGACTCAAATATGTCTTGCCTGCACATGATCCATCTGTCCCTTCTATTTAAACCTATATGTGGTGCTGGAGTTTGTAGGTGAACTTCCAGCAACTGGATTCTTTGGGCTGTCCATGTGCCAGCTGGGCCCGGTATCTCGGTGGAGTGTACCTGGATTTTCTGTCTCTGATTTCAGGTAAATACTGTTGGGAATTTTCCCCAGGAAAGATGGATCCTTTTATTTTGTAAATGAATTTTAATCTGAAGAAAATTATGTGATCTCACTGCAGACATTCAAGGACAGGTTATCTAAGGGCAGATTTGGTTATTGAGAAGGAATTCCTCTTAAATTAAGACCTATGAAATGGTCAGAGGGGAATCACTCTTATTTTAAGATTCTGGGGTATATTTTTCTGCAATTAGTTCCTTGGGAAAGATGGGAGACAATGAAATCAATGAATAAATAAACATAAAATGACAAAATACAGGTATTGCCTGAAGGTGAAGTAGTGTTCTGTTCAAGAGAACTTGGCCAGAGAAGGGAAAGGGATAGGTGTGAGTTTAGATAAAGGAGGAATTCAGAGGGAATAACATTTAAACTGACACTGAAAGAAAATGTATAAGGTGTAGGCATATGTGCATGTGAGATGGGGAGGTGATGAAGGGTGATAATAGTACTCAGTGCAGAGACAATAACATGCTCTATTGGGTTTCTGTGGTGCTGAAAGGGAGCTCAAGAATTAATTCCTGGATGCCTAATGGAGCCATTAATTAAGATTTGAAAATTGGAGAAGATATAATTTTCACTTGTTTGGAGTAAGGTAATACCTTCAATTTGAGATATATTTCAATTTATGTCCAGTAACTCTTGGGGAAAAATAAATAAAAACAAAATCATCTCACAACCCAGAAAACCTCACTACAAAGGTAGAAGAGAAAGAAAAACAATATTATCATTGAATAAATATTAAAGCCAAATGTGATGCATCATGGACAATGTGCAAAGAGTTTCAAAGATGGAAAGTATCTCAAGCTTTTTTATGTGCCTAAGCAGATATAACCCATTTCATACATAATCTCAAGTTATTTCTCATATCTTCATGACCAGAGGTAGGTTTACATTTGGAGCCAGGAACAAAACCCCAAAACTCCCACCTCCAGAAGTTATGGTCATCTCTTATCAGGAAATTGTGAGACATTTTCTTTGATGACATTTCAAAGAAATGGCTTCCTTTCTTTTTTACCTTGTATGGTAAAATTTGCAAGAGACTCATTTAAACTTGTACACATTTCAAATATATGCATTTCAAAAAGACAAAGAAAGTGGTATTACAACTATGTGTTTTCTAAAGTAAATACTCAGAGAGATGGGAGGGAGAAGGGTGTCTCTTCCCTTTTGTTCAACAGGGACTTTCTCATTTTTAAATTTGTGTTTGCCCTTACATAACACACAAGCATACAGAGGTAAGAAACTCAAAAATGAGATCCAGATGATAGTATGGTCACTTTCATTGTAGGGACAGAAATTAAGGAAATGTCATTAATCAAAGAAATGGGTCAAATAGTAGAACAGTGTATGAAATGAGGAGAGAAGAGAGGCTAGAATTGATTATTGAGATGTTTAAATAATACTATTTGAGGAGTGATTTAGTGTCTTTGGCTGCTCAAGCAAACACCATGCAAAGGGTTTGCTTAAAAAATGGGAATTTTTTAGCTCATGATTTTGAGGGTAAGAGAAAATCCAGGTCAAGTCATCATGAAGGAGATGCTTTCTCCTAGAAGACTGGCATTCTGGGCATCACTTCTGGTGATCCTTGGCCCTTGACTTGTCACATGGCAAGGCGCATTGCAGTCTCTGGGTATTTCCCTTCTCTTCCAGTTCTGTTGATGTTCAGCTTCTGGCTGCTCCTTCTGTGGCTTTCTGTCTGTCTGATTTTCATTTTCTTACAAAGGACTCCTATAATAGGATTAAGACACATCCTGATTGAGGTGGGCCAAAGCTTAACTGAAGTACTCTCATCAAAATATTCTCATGGGGAGCAGATGTGGCTTAGGTGGTTGAGCACATGGGAGGTCACCGGTTTGGTCCTGGTGCCTCCTAAAAAGAAAAACCCAAACAAGCAAAGCAAGCAAATGAAAAAAACAACTCAGGGGAGCCAATGTGGTTCAGTGGTTGAGCACCAGCTTCCCATATATGAGGTCCAGGGTTCAATCCCTGGCCCAGGTACCCCCTAAAAAAGTTTCTCCTATCCTGGCAGGAAAATCTGTTGCCACTAAGAGGACAGAAATTTAAATAACAGGCAGAGAGACAAGCTTTGGTAAAGGCACAGCAACTTGCCCCTTAGGAGTGAGGAATGGTCCCAATGTAAATGGAGTGAGAGGGCTCACAGGAGATGGGTCATTCATTTATCTGTAAAGTTGTAAACTGTGATCTTCTGTCAAGATTTATTTGAGAATTAATGATCATAGTAACAATCTAATATTTAAATGAAATGTTCTAAGCATTCACTTAGAACAGTAAAATGTTCTAAGCACCTCAGTGTCTCTGACATGGACACTGTTGCCATCGATCCCAATTTCTAAAGAGTAAATGGAGGGACAGAGAGGATTAGCAAATTGCCTTTAATGGTTCATCTAAGAGGGGTCAGAGCTAGTGTTGATATCCAGGCAATGGAGCTGTAATTACTGAGTTGTGTAACATTATACAAGGGAGAGATTTCCCATCATTTCCCTTATTACTGGGTCAGGAGGACCCTTGAGAGAAACATCTAGGCATGACTTAGGTGGTCCAGCTAGCCTCATTTACACTTGGAGGCTGAAAATTTCAACTTCTTTCTTTGCATCAATAGAAGTGATCATTTTTAATACTCATCTTAAAAAGATAAACACTCCTTTTATAAACATTATTCACTCCCTTTTATTTCAAAATCCATACACATATATTTATACAAATATATACACATATTTATTTACTCGTATATTGATTGATAGATTCATATACACAGTACACACATATATAAGCACATATATACATATAATATTGATAATTTTTTCAACTTCCCACATAGTTCTTCAGTGCGAGCTCTGTCCAATGCTCTGTAAAATCAGCTATAAAGAGTAATTATCAAAAACAATCTTGAGACTTCATACCACAAGGAAGAGCACAGAGCTGGTCTCTGAGTTACAGTACACAATGCCTTACCTTAGGTTTAGCCACACCCCTAGTGGCTCAGCTCTGAAAGCAGTGGTGGTGTTTTCAAAGTGCATTCATAATGTATATTCAGTATATCCTGTACATTATGGAACATGCAGGTGCTCCTGGTTTGGAAAATACAAATAACTTTGGAATAATCTGCTCCAAAAAACAATGACATTGATGTATATAAAATCATAGCTGGCATCCTACCTTCCCTTCCCCTGACTTGGGGACCTGCAGGACTGTAGTTTTGTGGCCCCCTCTCTGGCTTCTTTCTAGGGCCCCAGGTTCCAGATCATGGGGTTTCCATATCTTCCCCACCCTTTAATGCCCACTCTCACCTCACCCTCCCCAGCATTTTTTCTCAAAATTAGAGTATAAAGACCCCCAAGTAGATCCATAAGTAGAATTCTATGGGAGGCCTTTCCCACAATATGTTAGGCTAACAACAGTAAGGGATCTGAGAACACTCAACAATCAGGGATATCCAGTCCCTCATTGTTCCTAACCTAGAAAGTACCACCAAACCATTTGAGAATCTCTAGGTGGAGGAAGACAATTTGCTTTATGTTTCCCTTGCAAGTGACCAACTCAAAACAATGCTAAATCTCAGAATCCTCAGGATTAGGGAACAAACTATGGACTAAAGTAGACTTACTGGTATTCTACTATAGACTTTTTGTGATTCTAGCAATGGAAGAACTTTTATCATTGATGTGGAAACACTGGCCACTGGAGGTTCTGAGGGGAGAGAGAGGGAAAAAGAGGTAATATGGAATATTTTCAGGATTTGAGATTTGTCCTGAATGACATTACAATGACAAATACAGGCCATTATATGTCTTGCCTTGAATAAAAGGGGGGAAATGTAAAGACAAATGAGTTCATATGGCTAAGAGACTTCAAAGTGAATCGGGAGGTCATCCCAGAGGTAACACTTATGCACATCTCAGTAAGGCCTCATAGGCTTCCAATGTGGATATCACCCCAAATACAGGGCCTCTTGAGGGCTCTGGAGACACCCAGGTCCTATATCAGGGAGGATAGCTCCAGAGTTTTGCGCCTTATCATTGGGTCCTACTTTGGAATTTGTGCTCCTGAGAGTGACAGAGTTGGACTCAAATATGACCTTCCTGTACACGGTCCATCAGTCCCTTCTTCTCAAACCCATATGTGGTGCTGGAGTTTGTAGGTGTACTTCCAGAGACTGGAGTCTTGGGCCTGCCCATGTTCCAGCTGGGCCTGGAATATCAGTGCAGCTGCAACTCCTACTCTACAGCTCAATGGACTCACCCAGGACACCTGGTGAGGAGATGATGATGGACAACAGCCATCCCAGGGAATGGAGAGAGTCTGCAGCTGCAAGCAAGATTATCCCATCCATCTTATCCATGGGATATACGTCTCCTCTCACTAGGAGGTGGAGTGAACATCACCATCCCAGACTACTCAGGATTGGGGGGAGAGCTATGGACTAGAGTGGACTTACTGGTATTCTGTACCAGTAAGAAAAAAAGCAATTATAATACAGGGGCTTTTTTGGGACTTGGGAATTATCCTGAGTGACATTGCAGCAACAGATATAGGCCATTTTACATCAGCATATAACATGCAGAACTGTGTGGGAGAGAGTGTGGTCTACAATGTGAAATATGGCCCATGATTGTGGCAAAGCCCCAGGATGTGTATATCCATTGCAGGTGATGTGCCACACCAATGAAAGATGTTTATGTGGAAGGTTGTGGGAAAAGGTGGCATGGGGCATATGGGAATCCATGTAATTTTTGTGTAACATTTATGTAACCTAAGTATCTTTAAAAAAATTTTTTTTTAATTAAAAAAAAAAGTAGGAGATAATGAATGTGCAAAACTGTTTCTCACTGGGGAAGTATACTTAGATGTGGATCCCAGACTGATAACTGAAACCAGATTCTGAATAAAGCTACAGCTAGGACAGATGTTTATGCTTTTCAGTAGCATTGTCTCCTTCTTTCCAGTTATCCATCAGGCCACACCAGAAACATTTCACCTTGTCATTCACACCAATGTAATAAAAACCAGCACGAGCAAGGATCCTTTCTGAAATGAGAATACCGATGACAAAAGTTGAATATATAGGATTTCTGTAGAGTTCATATGAAAAGTCATATTTCATTTTTGTTTGTTGTTTTGTTTGTTGCCATTTATCCAATTTGACAAGACTTTGTCAAAAAAATTTTCACAAATTTTTGGTGAGAGGTTCCCGGGTAGTTTTGTGCATTAGTAGGTGGTTTTATTTAGTTGGCTAAAAGCCTTCACATGAAATTTCTTATCTCTTTACACTAAATTAGATTTTTTCTCAAAAAAAGAACCAAATGATAGCCTCCAACTTATCTAGAATTCATTAAACCTTCTTTACTGGATTTATTCCTGATTTTACACTCAGGTAGGATGGCTCTCTCTCCTAAGTTGTACCAAGATGAAATTTAGTACTCTTTGGGATTATATTATATTATATAGGTGACCCAAGTGCTATTTACTCATAATTTAGTATAATACTAACTTAATGACCTGAAATAATTGATATACTTCTGAAAATATGTTTAAAAAGAAAAACAAACTGATTTTTGAAGAAGGTTTATGTTCCCAAAATTCTAAGCAACTATAGAAATCTTAAATTGTGCCTTTAGTTTGCTTTTGCTTACAAGCTACAATGTCTGGATATCAGGGCAATTATTTATTATATGCTACAAAAGAGTGAAAAATTGTATGCATCAGTCCTACAAGCACTTTTCTAAGGCATTTTTAAAAAATCTTGTTTTATTCTAGTAAATAAAAATAAAGTGTTCTTATGGTCACATTATCTAAAGGCTAATTTCACAAAGCTTATCATCATAGTATTTAATGTTAGTTTCAGTTAACTTTTGGGGAAGCCAACATTGATAAGCTTTGTTGAACCATTATGAACCGAAGCTCATTATGGTATATATGATGTCAAATGTATCTTGCTTAAAGCTCACAAACTGTTCTTCCATCTTTGTTAAGTATTTCCTGTACTTTATTCCTGTTTCCAATAGCACTGTTATTATTATTTCTTACTAACTTTGCACATCACTTTATTTAACTTGATGAATTAAAGGTATCTGAAAGTATATCTCCATAACAAATTAGCCATAAATATTCCAGAGCAAAACCTTTTTACATTGCCTTTATAAAAATTAAGTAACCTATTTTTCATTTGAGAACCATGCATGTATATTATTCATTTTGTAATT
>JAQZBX010001874.1:0-77549 GCA_029593785.1 Cabassous unicinctus | reverse complement strand
AAAGAGTCCAACATTTTCTTTCTGTACTGCATCCTGCAAATTATGGAAAGTTCATTTCAATAGTTTAAGGAATTAGGAGATAACTAGGATATAAAAAAGGCAAGAATAACCTGTATCTTCATGTAAAGAAGGATTTTGAAGGAAGACCAGAATCAAAGTATACTTTTTTACTTTTCTTTGTTTAGGGAAGATGGATTAATCTGGGTATTTTTGAATATCAATGGGCCAGAGTCAGGGGAGAGAGGGAAAATAAGAGAGGGAAGTAATAAATAATGTAACAAAAAAACGGGGAAGCAAGAGCAAATGGAAGAGTCTCACCAAATTGGACTTCTTCTGGGAGATTCATGAGCATATTTACATTAAAAGAAGAAACTAATGAATTGGCTAGATCATTTTTCATCAGGAAGTGCTAAGCATTGTCTATCAGGGGCTTGACAGGCTGGAACCAGGAAATAGAAGGAGAAAAAACTTCATCTTCTGAAAATGAAAACAAGGGCTAAGAAAGAATGTAAAGATAGATGCATCTTGAGACTGAGTGGATAAATATAAAAGTTTGTGTCATTCAACCGAATAAAAACAAGGTCTTCTTAAGAGAAAATGAGGAAAGGAAGTGAAAACAGGCTTAAAGAGAAAAGACATAGTTTAGAGAGATGATTAAGAGCATTTTCCAGTTAGTGGAAAGGCTGTTTGTGGTCACGTGGCATGAATTTGCAGTATTCAGTGCTTTGTAAATGCCAAATAGCAGACATTTGACAAAAATTTGTTGAAAAACTCCCAAATTGGTTTGGCCACATTCTGTATCACCATGAAATAGTTCCCATGATGGGCACAAAAAAATGGATGGCTGGTGTGAGTAGAGACCCAGGATTGCCAATTGGCATGGCTGAAAGTTGCAGGTCTCTATTTCTCTCGCCTCCAAATTCTGTGACTCCTATCTTTACAACCTCTTCTCCAGCTGCTGCATACCATTTACTATTCCTCAAGAACACAGAGTAGTTTTATCACTCTCATTCTTCCATTCATATATGTTATCCCTTTTGCCCATATTTCTTCCCCAGGTTGAAGGTCAACATTTGGGCTCAAAGTCCAAAACCAATTTGGTGAAATCTTCCTGGAAAACCTCCTGTAAGGTATTGTTGCCATGACATCTCCTCATAATTAGAACTTACACATAATATTTTACTTAAAGTTTATATGTTCTCCCTTCTAAATGAGCATTTCTTAAGGGCAGGAATGCATCATTGTAGCCCTAACATATAACACAGTTCACAGAGTAGTTGCTCAAAATTGTTTGCTGACTGACTGACTAATTGAATGAATGAATGAATGACAATCATTGATGTGGAGAAAGATGAAACTCAAAGGATGAAATATTAGGAAAGAACTACAATGATACAAGGTCAGCAGTTGATATCGACTCTTAAAATTCAGTACCCATTTTTTCTTTCCTTTATGGACAGAAACATTATTTTAAAAAATATCTACCCCAGCCATGGTTTCCCCATGTTACCAACTCCATCTGAAATTTTACTGCATGTGAAGGAGAACACCTGAGGTTTAAACAGACACTGGCAGCCATCTTGAAAAAGAAGTCTTTGGGGGAGTAGAGCCAAGCAATATACAGACACAGAGAGATCTGACCATGCTGTCAGAGTAGCTATATCAAAACTCTCTGAAGCCAGCATTTGATTGCATATACCAATCCTTACTCATTTAAGCTATTTTCAGTTGAGTGTTCTATTATTTCTACCTCAAGCATGCTATGTGAAACAGAGTCTTTCTGGTCATATCCACAAGGCATGGAGTCCCAAGGAATAATGGCTATGTGGATGAGGATCAAGTAACACATTTAACTAGTAACAATAAGTCCTGGTAAGCAAAATAATGCAATGATCATGAGTGCAATAGTCCATTTGACCTTCTGTAGCTGGACTCTCAATATTCAACAACTTGAGGTAGGATTTATGTTTTCTCCTGCCTGTGTTGACAAAGATTTTTGAGTCCTGACCATCTCTGTTCTCTGACCCAATCCCCTGACACATTCAGGGACGTTGTTTTCTCTTTGTTATAAGAAATGTTCTCATTTCTTTAAGACTGAGAGAACCTTGAACAGGTGCGTGTGTATGTGTGTGTGTGTGTGTGTGTGTGTATAGTGTTTGGCATTAACTCATTGCAATGAAAGAGAGAGGTATATTATGTATTTTTCATCCAAAAAAGTTTCAGTCTTTCCCCAAACAGAAGCAACATATATCTCTTAGAATGGTTTAAACAAGGAAGATCAATGCACACAGTTTTCCAACTTTCAATTAAGCCTCTCCATTTGAACAAAGAAGAGTGTATACACCTCTGACTGGTTCTTCGCTGCTGAGTGGTTCATCTTTCCCAGGCTCCTTGTCTTGTATCCATTACCATGTCATATATTGTTGGCTGACACCCTGCCTGTCTCAGCTCTGTTAACCTTGCCTCCAGTTCATGCTGAAACAAAGCCAAGGGTGGGTCACAGCTCTTTCTCTTCAGTGACTTTCACTTTACTACTGACTCCCACAACCTATTTGTACTCTCTCTGTTGCTTCCCTAAAGCTTCCTGGCACCTCCTCTCTCAACAACAAAATCAAAAGGCACAGGTTTAAGGGTATTATTATGACATTTCAGAAGCAAAGAGCTGCAAAACCATTTTACTGCCCCTCCAGAGAGGACATTGGTGGAACCTTTGAAACAGTAAATAAACTTGAAATCCTTGAGTGTTCAAAGGCTCCCCGGCTAGTCACAGATGCATGTTCCCTGGAACAGTCTCTAAGTGCCTGCTTAGGGGCAGGTTCAACTACTTCCTCAGGCAAGCCCTGAGTAATTCCCTGCTGTGAGAGCAGTGAGCCCTTCTTCCTCTCCTCCTTCATCCAAGAACATCTTCCTAGATGTAATAACCTTTGACCCAGACTGGAGCAAACATGATTCCCTTCTGAGAGGGTCCTTGGAAGTCTCCTTGCTACAGGGAATGTCTAATAGCCCTCTTCAGCTTGATTCACAGCTATTTTGCTATCATACTTAATACCGTTTTTCTAAAACAGGTACCATTTTTTTTCTGATAAAGAAAATTGGCATATCCTATGTTGGCAGCTTTTTAAAATTTTCATATAAGACAAAAATTAAGACAAGTATTAAAAGGAACTCTGATATGCATCCTCCCCCAAATGTTATTGTAGTCATTTTCACCCTTCCAAACACTGTCACATATCTATTATGCTGTCACGGATCAGTGCACAATTGACAAAGAATAAGATTGAGACAGTCCATCAATCTAATGTCACACCATGTAATAAAAGTCTACAGAAACCCTGTAAATGCTAGTTACACCGCCAGATACAGCTCCAAAGTGACGATTGGTGTAAAATGTTCTAAACGGCTATAAATAGGTAATATGTCCTAAGGAAAATCTGATTCTTTAGTGGTATTGAAAAGAGAAAATAGCAGAAATTACAGATTATTACCAATGGAAATAAGGCCAGAAGGCACTAGCATGAGGAGATGGGTCTAGGGAGATAAATGAAAAGGAGATAACCCTATGTCAAACAATTTTTCTGATTCACTATTTATAATGGTCTATATGCTTAAGGCCTTTTTGAGTGCATGAAAAAAATTACAATCTTCACTGAAATTGCAAGAATTTTAAATCTTATGTGTCTCGTTCAATCTTGGCTTAGAGGAGATTCTGTATTTGATGAAAAGCTGACTCATTATTATGGGTTTTTTTACTAAATTATTAAAAGCTAAAATTAATTTAATTACATAAAATAATCAGAATATTAGTCTCCTATTTAACCATCAGTCTATGACCTTTTTACAAATGGCTTCTTAATCCTTTTAAAATAAACACACTGAGGGCTTTTTTAAATGTTCACTTTTCAGTCACTGTTTACTTATGAAATTCTTGTAAGAAATTATCCTCCTTAAGAAAACATAATTTGCCATTTATGGTGAGATCCAGAAAGGTTCTGTTAACAGATGTGCATCTCCTCTTTGAATGCCCAGATAATGGTTTGAAGAAGTCTTGCCATGCCTTGGCTATCCACAGCATCCTCTTTCAGTCTGTAACTAAAATACAAGACATTACTTTAAGACAATAGGATGCAATCAATAGTTTTAGTCCAAGAAGATATACTGATTTTGCCATTTACTACTAACGCAACAGTTCAAAAATTCTCAATAACGTGGTTGGCCTAGTAATTTTATAAAAGGAAAGCTGTATTTTAAAGGTAGGTCATGAGAAGGACATAAGTTGTGGTGTGATTACCTGAATTGCCATCTTTACCCAAGGGCACATCTTATTATTTTCACGTCATTTCTGAGAAAGAATCTAAATGGCTAATTTACTTGCTTTCAGTTTGCCTCAGAGCCTGACCTCACCAAAGAGGACTGAAAGCTCTGGGATGGCCACTTTTTAAAAAATTTACTAAGCTTTATTAAAAATCATAAAATAAACTTTGTTTTATCATGTTAAAAATACAGAGATATTTATGGGGGAAAAGTCTCCATGTCTCTCCAATGTCTTGCCTCAGTTTACAAATATTTCATGATTAATTTCTTACACTTGTCTCTTTCTGTACATGTACATTCATATGTAACTTAATACAAGGGTGGGAGAGGTACTTTATTGTTTTCAGTTTGTTATAAAAATGGGATTATAATGAACACAATTTTTAAAATTTTGCTTTTTCATTTAATTTCAGATATCCTCCATGTAAATACATTTTAAATAGCTGTATACTATTATAGAAATGGATAAATTAAATTATTTCAACTATTATCCTTAGTTGGTGGATGTTCAAGGTATTTCAGTTTTATTTGTTTCACCTTCACAAACATCACTACAGTTTACATCCTTGTATATATTGCCTTACAATTTTATAGGGTTGGGTTTTATTTTGTTTATATTTCTGTAGGGTCAGGTCTCCAAAGTGAATTTGCTGAGTCAAAGCTTAGGTTTTCTGAAAAATTGTAATTAATATAGACAGGTTTCTCAAAAGATGTGCTGATTTAATCCCTAATGAAAATGTTTATTCCTATTTTCTAGCTTTCTTCTGAGATTTGAATGTTCTCTGTGTTTTCTGTCAGTATGATGGCTGAAAATGATATTTCATCATGACTTAATTTACAATTCCTGGTTAATAGTTTATCAAGTATATGTTTGCTGTATTTTATCCATTTTTGATGCAATGTTTTAAAAGACTGCATGTGCAGACCAATTCAGACAATTAAAATGCTGTTAATGATAAAAGGAATAATAAAGATATTTCTGAAAACATATGTATTAGGCTACCAAAGGGGTGCTGATGCAAAGTACCAGAAATCTGTTGGCTTTCATAAAGAATATTTATGTGGGTATAAAAACTTATAGTTACAAGGCCCTAAAGAGTGCAATTCAAGGTTGCTTTCTCACTAAAGTCAGTTGCCATGTCTTGAAGCAAGGTGGTTGCTGATCTCTGCGAGGACTCAGCCTTCCCCTCTGGGCTTCCTCTCTCTCAGCTTCAGGCTGGCATAGGACTTGTCTCTCAGGGCTTCCTCTCTCTCCTGGCATAGGGCTCTATTCTTTCTGGGCTTTCTATATTAGTCTCAGCTCTTCTGTTCTCTTCACAAGGTCAGCTGCAAACTATCAGGTGAATGCTTTAGCTCTCCCCTGAGCCCCAGGATTAAAAATGACAGAATTCTTTTTTCCAGCTTGTCATCTTGAGTGAGTATCTATTTACATCAGTCCACCAAGGGGCCTGGGACTCAACCTGAGTCATGCCTTACTAAGTGGTGGAATCAAAGCCTTAATCTTAACAGGTACTTTAATCAAGGCCCCCTCAACTGAATCCAATATAATCAAAGGGTATCACAACCAGAAGAATAGATTAGTTTATAAACATAATCTTTCTCTTTTAGGGATTCACAAAAATAATCTCAAACTATCACATCCCCAAAGAGGTGGAGCTGGCATTATTCCTGTGATGCTTGGCTGTTAACTCAGATAGCAGAATCTCCTGTTTGTTTTTTTATTCAAAGAAGACAAATATCTAGGTTTTTATGTAAACTGCCCAATTTTCATACTTTGGCTCACATGTTTAAAATACTAATTATGCAAAATAACACAAATAGCTGCAAAGTAAATATGATCCACAAGCTGACAATTTATAATTGCTTTAGTTTAAAGAAATGAAGTTATGATGACATAGATGACAGTAACAGGACTTGAAGTAATAGTTTTGGGTGGATATACGAGGACAACTGATTACTCATAACTGTGCAAATTAGAAAAAGGTGTCCCTTCCTCAAATCCATATGTCAGGAAATTATAATGCATTGATTTCATTAGAACATGAGATTTTAATACCATCTGCCAGAAAATTATTTTAGTAAGTGTACAAATCTGCAATGTCTGCAACGCAAATGATGACCTCTAGGCCTGCACAGTGCTCAGTCTGCACAAGAATGTGCAGTAACACTGCATTGTAATTCTTGGGTGCCTCAGATCTTGCAGAGTAGGACTTTACCTCTTCCAACAAAATATTTTAAAATTTAGCTCTTTTTGATACCCTCTCCTTGGCACTACTGCTAAGCATAGGATTGGATAGCTCTGTTGAGCTGCATGAATCTTTATAAAGACAGTAGTTTTGAACAATCACGGAATTTGCAAAGTCATCATATTTACTGAATTCCAGATTACATATGCCAACAGAGTACAGATGCCTTGATTTTAGCTCTAGCTATATAATAATAATTTTCTTATGTGATAAATATCAAGCTTATATGTATTCTCAGTTGTATTTTAAAATAAAAATGCAATCTATTTTGAACTAAATCTTTTTATCCTTACCTTGGAGCATACACCTTTAATACATTTGTGGAAGGCACACATGTACGGGCATGTGTGTGGCATGTGAGCTTGTATCCATAGCCTCAGTCATCTCCTTTAGATTGCTGAGTGATTTCCCACTTGCCAACAGATCTTCACATTATATCATTCCGAACAATTCACATTGTGAAATCCCTTTCATTCCTGTAGCTTATAGAGTAATTGCATGCCAGTATTCCTTTTTTAAATTTACTTTTAACCATAAAGAAGTCTTATTTTAATTCTCTTGAATGCCAAATCATTCAGTACTGAAGATGTCATTTCAGTGTGCTGTATAATCTCACTCAAAGCAAAAAGAAAATGTAGTATGTCAGCAAGAAATGGCCCATTCTGAACCTTGATTTTAAGGGCTCTACTGCTCACATTATTCAATCTCTATAAGAAGATAGTTTGAACACTCATTCAGCACAAAGTGCTTAAACATCAGTATTGGTTGAAGGGCTAGCAATGTTATAAGTTCAAGTTTTAGCTGACACACTTGTTTGTGGGAAGTCATGCTCTGGAATGCACAGCACAGTGGACTAAGAATCAGGAGAATGTTAAAATTCTAGTGCCATCATGCCTAGATTTTACCCCCTAGATGTCTGTTTGTTTATTCCTCTTTATCTAGGCTTTATGCTAGGTGCCGAGAAAATGTTTGTGACAAAGACATTGATGATGACTGATTAAATAGACATTAAACAAGAAACACTAATATAGAGTAATAAGGTTTTAATCCAGGAAGTACAGTGTATATTAATGTGGTTTAAAGCTGTACATACCCCCAGAAAAACATGCTAAATTGAATCCTTTCCTGTGAGTGTTCATCCATTTTAAGTAAGACCTTCTGATGAAGCTGCTTCAGTTAAGGTGTGACCCATCTTATTCAGGGTGAATCTTAAACCTATTACTGGAGTCCTTTATCAAAGGAATAAGGAGAGAAAGTGAGTGAGAGAGAGATTGAACCATGGAAGCAAGAAAATGAATCAGTGAAAACTGGGAGAGAAGGGAGAGACCAGGAGGCACCACCATGTGCCTTGCCATGTGGTAAAGGAGCCAAGGATCACTGGGAGCCATTCTTTGGGAAGAAAGCATCACCCTGATAATGCCTTTATTTGGACATTTTCTCGGCCTCCAGACTGTAAGATAATAAATCCCCACTGTTTAAGCCAACCCATTTCATGGTATTTGCTTGGAGCAACCTAGGAAACTTTGTGTTAGGTGCTGAGAACATGGTTGTGACATGGAGGATGGCAGATTAAATGAACATTAAACAAGAAATAGCAATACAGAGTAATGAAGATTATAATCCAGGAATTATAGTGTGCATTAGTTATGTGCAGGCTAAGCTGCTATAATGAGACTCGAAAATACAGTGATAAAAACCACATATAAATGTCTGGTGTTAGGTAGCTGTGGGAGCAATATATGGCTTCCATCTCTGGGTTTTTAGGAGATGCTTGTTCTCATTATCTTTTCACCAGTGGAAGCAGGGAAAGGAGCAAGAGTATGTATTCATATTCCATTTTTTGAGACATAACCTGGAAGTAGCATACATCAGTTCTGTTCTCAACCTATAAATCATCTCTTTTAGATTGCTGAGTGATTTCCCACTTGCCAATACATCTTTTTTTTTTTTTTTTTTTTTTTCACTGGGAGGCCCTGGGGATCCAACCCGGGTCCCTCCATATGGTAGATGGACGCCCAACCATTTGAGCCACATCCGCCCCCCTCAATAGATCTTAACTTAATTATGTGATCACACTGAGCTGCAAGGGAGACTGGGAAATATAGTCTTTAGCTGGATTGCCATGTCAGTAGTTCATACTTGAGAGTTCTACTAATTATACTTATGTCCATAATAATGAATATTAGTTTGGAAATTCCTCAAAAAGTTAAACATAAAATGAAACTATATGATCCAGCAATTATACTCCTAGAACAGAAATCATGTGTTCAAATAAATACTTGTACATGGACATTTAAGCAACACTATCTACAAGAGCAAATAGGTAGAATCAACCCAAATGTCTATCAACAGATGAATGAATAAACAAAATGTTGTCTATGCACACAAAGAAATATTTATTCAACAATAAAATCAAAGAAGTACTGATACATGCTGCAATGTGGATGAACCTCGAAAATATTATGACAAGTGAAAGAAGTCAGACATAAAAGGTTACATATTGTCTTAGTCTACTTATATGAAATGCCCAGAACATGCATATCCATAGAGACAAAAAGCAGATTAGTGGTTGTCAGGAGTTGGGGGAGGGGGAAATGGAGAATAAAATACAGTTTTCTTTTGTGGTGATGAAAATGATTTGGAATTAGATAAAAATGGTGCTTGCAAAGAATTTTAAGTGTACTAAATGGCACTGGATTGTCCACTTTAAAATGGCAAATTTTATGTTATATAAATTTCACCTCAATTTTTTTAAAATAAAAAGGAAAATAATGAATATTAGTGGAAAAATAGCAGCCTTTTATCTGAAGTGTATTGAGATCATCCAGTGGGCAATATGCTCCCTTAGCAAGAGGGAAATCGCCATCCTGCTCTAACAAAGTGACATTAAACTTAAGACAACAGTAGTGCCAAGTGATTTGTGGATAGAAGAGTTTGAGTATTTTAGGCAGAGGTAAAACCTACAAAAAACTGAAAGAACAGAAAATCTGGGCAATAAAGGAACAAGAAAAAATGTTAATATTAGCCTCAAAGTATTTTGTCAGAGAAAGCCTAGCAAAGGATGACCCTGGAAATATAAGCAAGGATTAAACTGTGAAAGGATTTTGTTTATCACCTAGGAGGCATTAAAGAATTTTCACTAGGGAAAACTTTCACAAGATTTTCATATTTAAAGGGTTGATATTTAAATAAAAGGGGAGGAATAGTGGGAAAAGCCTGAATGGAAGTAGAGAGAGTAGTCAAATGGCTTTTGCAGAAATCCAAGTAGAATGTTGGTGCTTAGACTATGGAAGTCCTAGGAATGGGGTTAAGTGGACATAGGCAATGTGAGGTATAAAGAGTGGGGCTAAGTGATGACTGGTTGTTGGTTCTAAGGGATGGAAAGGAGTCAGGGGGTGATTCCTGAGCCTCTTTATAGATCAACTAGATAGTAGCAGCCATTTAATGAGCTGGCAAAAATTAGAAAAAACCTTTTAAGGGAAGGGATTATGGAAGAAGAATTCATTTGAAAATTATTAACTTTGAAGAATTATGTGATACTTAAATATCTGTAGCAGAAGGCATTTCACTAGAGATGTCAGTATCTCAGTAGATAAGTCCGCATAGAAAATATAGATCTGGGAAGCATAGAAGTGCATGAGAATACCGAATATCGGGTAGAATGAGAAGAGAGAGGAAGTAGACACAACTTTAAAGAACATCAATATTAAAGTAGATTGCAAAGGGGATTGGGAAGAAGAGAGCCCAGACAGGTAGAATGTAAATCAGGAAAGACCATGGAATCAAGTAAGGAAAGTAATCTATTGTGTCAAATGCTGCAAGAGTTACTCCTCAGGTAAACTTTGGGTAGATTGGTAACAAGTTGGTTCAAAGAAAATAAGGACTGAAATATATCCAAGTGATTTAGTGGCATATAATGAAAACAATTTTGGTTATAAGCCATATTGTCAATGTTTGATCACTGAGAAAGTGGTGAGGGAATCAATATGGTAGCCAGGGTCGATTATTTAAAGAAGTATGAGTCTTAGTTTTCCCAAGCTGCTATCACAAGTAATCACAAACTGGTATTGGCTTAAGCAATGGGAATTGATTGACTCATGGTTTTAAGATTAGAAGAAATCTAGACCCTACATATTGGTAATGCTTGCTTTCTCCCCAAAGACTGTAGTATTCTGGTGATGGCTGTCTGCAATCTGGAGTTACTTGACCTTCCCACACGCAGTGATATCCTCTCCTTTCTAGCTTCTATATTTTCCAGTTTCTCTTTATGAGGCCTCCAAGAAACTGGATTAAGGAGCTTTCTTCAGTCGGCCACACTTTAACATCTTCAAGAGGCTCTATTTACAATGGGTTCGCACCCATATGGACAAGGATTAAGACTAAGAACACATGATTGTTGAAGTACATAGTTCAGCCTACCACAGTATGATTGCAAAGGGTAAGAGATACAAAGAACAGTAGTGGGAGAGGTAGATTATGATGAGGTTATTTTTATTGGTTTGTTTTAATTGTATAGGTTTGATTTTGCTTCAATAATTTGAGAAGGTTTGCATGAGATAAAAATGTGTTGAGATTATATGGAACCATGTATTCAAAGCCTTTAACTGTGGCAAATCTGTGGGCTTTCACATAAACCGTTTCCTTTTTATTAAATATTTTTCTCTTCATCTTTACTCCCTGACTCCCCCATTTCACAAAAAAAATGAAAAATTAATTTTTCTTGAAGGAGAAATATGTCTTCATATATTCATGTCTGATTCATGTCTTCCCTGGTTGACTCTTATAAAATAATAGTATTTTACTATTAAATACTACTAAAATAATAGTAGTAGCATTAAGTAAATGCTAGTTAATTTGCCAGGCACTGTGCAAAACTTTTCAAGTATTGTTTCCTTTGATCTTCATAACAATCCTATGAAGTAAGTATTTTTGTTTTACTTCATTCTGCAGTTTAGAAATTACTGAAGGTCACACAGCTGAATAAATGATGGATCAAAATTTGAGCACAGACTGTCAGTCTGAATCCAAAACCTGGATTAGTCTAAACTTGCATGATGGAATCATGAATTGTTAATTCCTATATACAGTATTTGTTTATGGATGTTTTTTACACATAGAATGAAAAACAGAAGAATATTCTTCTTTTGACTTGGTTTCCTTTTATCATAATTGGAGCAAACAAATCAATAAGAAATGATTAAGCTATACCATCATCATGGCAAAGGTTTACAATTTAAGGAAAATTTAAATAGTTTTGTGAAACTTTTTTTTTCCCGGGCTGATTCTGGCTTTTTAAAAGCAAAGCTGGAAGGCCTCACAGCAGGAGAAGGAGAAGTCTTCTTCATTATATTATTAGCTAAGAATTGATGCAATTAGAAAAATTGAAAAAATGTGAGGGTCTATGTATAACAATTGGCAATAATCATAACTGTAAATCTTGCTAAGACCATGAGACATATTTTGTATGAAATTGAGGGTAAACTCTGATCTATCTTTCTAAGGAAATCAGAGGAAAAATTTGTCTTTATCAGGGAGAAATTGGGGTAAATAGGTGAGTTGAATGACAAGGCAGACAGAAAGAGACAGAATCCAAACTGCTTTACAATAAGCTCAATTCTAAATGTATGCAATAAAGTTACAACAATAATGTTGCAGCTCAATAATGCAGTCTTAAAATGCAGCAAGCCAATTATACTTTCATTTGAAATTTCATGTCCTTATAATAAGGTTTGTTCTTTATTTTAGGTCTTTATTGTAAGTAGAGAAGAGCTAACTTTTTATTACCTGCGTCCATTTCTGGCTCTAACAAAAAGCTTATAATGTGTGCTTGTGTGTACATGTGTATATGTGTGTATGTGTGTATTCACCAAAAACTTACTTATTTCTTCTGATTATTTTTTTATCTAACCCTTTTCCCAAAGTGATTCCTCAATTTAAGAAAGAAAAAAAAGATTTAAAAAATAATATATATCATTATGCTATGTCATGAATGATTTCTTCCTTATTCCATGATCTAACTTGTATCATTTATTTATTTTTCTTAAATGCATTCAATAGCTACCTGAATGAAGTTTGATTTTCTTTTTTTATTTTTAAAATACAATCCCTTGGTTTTTTGGAGATAAATTCAATGATGGGTTTGAAACAGACCCAAATGAGGTTATCAGTAATATTCCAAATTACGGAGTAGTATCTAGAAATTGATGCCATTTGGGAGCTACAATTTTACCAGATGGTCTCTGCAAATATTCATTATAAAGACATTTACATCCTACTCTATCTTCTCTCCATGATATATTTTAGAAGAAAAAAAATTAAAAAGCAATGACAATCACATCCATTTCTTATTTTTATCAATCTGCCATATTAATCTTTTTAGAATAATTTCCTCCCATACGTAACAAGAAACTATTCTCTCTTACCAAGGAACAAAATCTAGAAGGAATAACATTTTCATTATTTCTATGCAAAAAGATCTTTCTGGTTTCTTTCCTGTTTCCCAAATCTATTATGAATACTTTTAATTTTCTGCATGTTCCCTAGGATGTCCTCTTGGTATTGCTGAATGTCACCTTAGGTATTTCAAAAACTCTCATTTTAATTACCTATGTCCATTATTCATTTCCATACACTCCACAGCGGAGAGAAAAGACTTCTAAATGTTTCCATCTTAGCTATACCAAAGGACACCTTGTTTAATTAAATAAAGTATTGTCAAGAAAACACTCCCTAGATATTTGAAGGTATGTAGACTTTAGCAATAAACTGTCAGCCAGATATTTACTTTAATGCAGTGAAAAAAAGATATAAAAAGAATTATATTTATTTAAAATGAGACCAATTTAAATAAATATAATTAAATCACACAAACAATGCTGTTGCTCAGAAAAGTAACCAAGTATCTGTTTTAGGATTTGTTTGTACATTTGATTTATGTTTTAAATCAATTTTTGAAAAGGAAATAAATTCACATAGTTCAAGAACACAATACATAAAATATGTAAAATGTGTACTCTGCCCACAACTGTCTGCCACTGACCTGCTCTTTAGGCTCCCACCCACCCCACCTTAGGTTATTGGCTATTACTATTAATAGTTTCTTCTGTATTCTTCAAAAGTTTCTTTAGGAATATACAATAGAATAAGAATATTTGTTATTGCCCCTCTTATCAGCAAAATAATGCCTTCTGTTTCTTTTGCTTTACTCTAAATCTATTATTCCCCCCAAGCCATATAATGTGTGTTTGTTCTTGCTTTTTTTCTAGTTAGTTTATATAGTGTCTTATTTATATTATAAGCTTTTTGGAGAATCAACTTTTTAACTTATTAACTCTATTGCTTTTCTGTTTTTTAAATCATTTCTTCTTATATCCTTATATTTATTTTACACTGAAGCATAACAAATTATACCAGGCACAGCAGCACCCATTCATTACATCACATTCCTGTAGATCAGAAGTCCAGATGGACTCAACTGCTACACCTGGAAAATCTCCCTTTTGATTAACACTAAGTCAACTGATTAGAATCCTTAAGTACAGCTACAAAAAAAAAAAAAAAAAATCCCTTTGGCCTGTAATATAACATAATCAGGGCCTGGTATATCATCATATTCACAGTCCCAGGGTTTAAGGCAGAAAATCTTTAGAGGTCGTTTTAGAATTCTGCCAGATACAATATTGTTACTTCCCAATGCTTTATTTTGGTTTATTTTATTATTCCTTTCCAAATATATTAGTTGAATGCTGAATTCACTTGTTTGCATCTTTTCTTATTCTTTGATATTAGTTTTTATAGGTACAAGTTTTCCTCTGGAAACACTTTCATCAGTATCACATACATTTGAACATGTAGTATGTGCATTTTTTCATAATTCTTTAAGTTCATTTATAATTTTCCATTTTGACTCAAGAATTGTTATAGGGATACTTTATAAAATTTACAGCCTGAAAGAATTTTTTAAAAATTTTGTTTATAATGTAAATTTCTTCTTTGGTTTGTTTTGAATTGTAATGAAACAATGTTTTACATATTATTCCAACGTTTGGAATTTTTTTCACTATAAATGGACCTCAAAGTAAATCTCAATAAATTTCCATCTTCAAGGAGAGAAAAAATTCAAGCGCTTGTTTCCTTGAGATAGACACCACAGTCCACACAAGTCTATAAGAAGAATTCAGATAAAATTGTTATTGAATACTGAAAGGTCAAAGGTAGGCTAATGTAAATGTATAGAAATCCTAGAGCTGCACATAAGGGGATTATGCACCTATTAGCAAGAACCTCTCTGTAGACTTCAGAGGGGAAGGCATCAATGAGAAATTTTAGGGACAAGGTGAAATGCCTGATAAAGCCTCCATTGAGTTTCAGACCTGGGGAACTTGCAACGCAAGGTTCTTTCCTTTCCTGAGGCCACAGAGATAGATAGCTTCCTAAAAATATGGGTCTTCTGTATGATTCTTTTAACAAATACATATTTTTTATTAGAGAAGTTGTAGATTTACAGAAAAATCATGCAGAAAATACAGTCCCTACATACCTCATATTATTAACACCTTGCATTAGCGTGATAACTTTGTTACAATTGATGAAGCGATACTATAATTATACTATCAATTATAGTCTATTATTTAGATTAGGGTTCACTGTGTTGTGCGGTCTTATGTTTTTAAAAATATTGATTCTAATAATATATATAAAACCTAGAATTTCCCCTTTTAACCACATTCATATATAATTCGGTGATGTTAATCACATTCACAATATTGTGCTATTACCAACATCCATTACCAAGAATCTTCCATCACCTCAAGTAGAAATTCTGTACCAATTGAGCATTAATTCACCATTTTCTCCTTACATCCTAACTCCTAGTAGGAGGATGACTCCATGAATTTGCTTACTATAATTATTTCATATCTGTGAGATCATACAATATTTGTCCTTTTGTGTCTGCCTTATTTCACTCAAATGATGCCTTCATGTTTCATCCATTCCAGAACTTCATTCCTTTTTACAGTTGAACAATGTTCCATTGTCTGTATATACCACAATTTGTTTATCCATTCATCAGCTGATGGACAATTGGGTTACCACCATCTTTTGACAATTGTCAATAATGCTGTTATGAACATCGGCGTGCAAATATATCTTCCTGTCCCATCTTTCAATTTTTGAGGATGTATACCTAGAAATGGGATTGCCAGGTCTTGTTGTAATTCTATACGTAATTTTCTGGGGAACTGCTAAACTGTTTTCCACAGTAGCTGTATCAGTTTACATTTCCACCAACAATGAATGAGTAATCTTATTTCTCCACATCATCTCCAACACATTATTTTCCATTTTTTAATAGTAGCCATTCTAGTGGATGTGAAATAGTATCTCATTGTGGTTTTGCTTTGCAATTCCTTAATGTCTAATGATGCTGTGCATCTTTTCATGAGCTTTTTGACTATCTGTATATCATCTTTAGAGAAATGTCTAGTCAAGTATTTTGCCAATTTTTAACTTTGACTGTTTATCTTTTTGCTGTTCAGTTGTAGGATTTCTTTATATATTCTGGATATTAAATACTTTGGGGATATGTGTTTTCCACATATTTTCTCCCATTCTGTAAGTTGTCTTTTTACTTTCATGATGAAGATTTTTGATGCACAAATGTTTTTATTTTGATGAGATCCCATTTATCTATATTTCCTTCTGTTACTCTTGAACTTGTTATAAAGTCTAAGAAATAATCACCTAAGATAAGAAATTGAAGATGCTTCTGTATGATTTCTTGTAGGAACTTTATAGTTTGGGTTCTTACATTTAGATCTTTGGTCCATTTTGAGTTAATTTTTGTATATGGCATGAAGTAGGGGTCCACTCTCATTCTTTTGTATACAGACGCCCAGTTTTCCCAACGCCATTTATAAAAGAGACTCTTCTTTTCCCCATTAAGTCGACTTAGCAAACTAGTCAAAAATCAGGTGGCCATAGATCTGTGGATTTATTTTTGAAATCTCAGTTGTGTTCCATTGGTCTATATGTCTGCCTTTGTGCCAGTACCATGTGGTTTTGAGTGCCATGGAATTATATTAAGTTTTAAAGTCAGAAAGTGTGAGTTGTCATACTTTGTTCTTCTTTTTCAAGAATGTTTTGACTATTCTGGCCCCTTATCCTTCCATACAAATGTAATGCTTGGCTTTTCCATTTCTGCAAAGAAGGCTGTTGGAATTGTGATTGGGATTGCATTGAGTCTGTAAATCACTTTGAGTAGAATGGTCATATTAATGATATTTAATTTTCCAATCCATGAACATGGAATGTCCTTCCAGTTATTTATGTCTTCTTTTAGCAAAGTTTTGTAGTCTTCTGTGTATCAGTCCTTTAAATCCTTGTTTAGAGTCATTCCTGGATATTTGATTCTTTTAATTGCTATTGTAAATGGAAATTTTAATTTCCGTCTCAGATCACTCGTTACTAGTGTACAGAAACATTACTGATTTTTGCATGTTGATTTTGTGCCCTGCCACTTGATTGAATTCATTTATTAGCTCTAGTAGCTTTTTTGTGGATTTTTCAAGACTTTCTATGTGTAAGATCAAATCATCTGCAAATAATTAAAATTTTACTTCTTCTTTTCAATAAACATGCCCTTTTTCTTTTTCTTGCCTAATTGCTCTAGTTAGAACTTCTAGCACAATGTTGAATAACAGTGGTAATATTAAGCATTCTTGTCTTGTTCCATATCTTAGAAGGAAAGCTTTCAGTCTTTCAACATTGAGTATGCTATTAGCAGTGGATTTTTTTCACATATACTCTTTACCATGTTGAGGAATTTCCCTTCTTTTCCTGTTTTTCTAAGTGTTTCTATCAAGAAAGAATGCTGGATTTTGTTCAAATGCCTTTTTTGCAACAATTGAGATGAGCATGTGTTTTTTTTCTCTTTGTTTTGTTAATATGGAGTATTACATTTATTGAGCTTCTTATGTAGAACCATCCTTGCTTACCTGGGACAAATCCCACTTGATTACGGTGTATAATTTAATTATTTTAATATGCTGTTGGATTTGATTTTCTAGTATTGTGTTGAGGACTTTTGAATCTATAGTAATAAGAGAAATTGACCTGTAATTTTCTTTTCTTATAGTCTAAGGTGAATCTCTTGTTAAAAAATGTAGTTGAATTTTGCTTTCTTATCCATTCTGCCAATCTTTCTCTTTTGACTGGGAATTTAATCCTTTAGCATCCAGTATTATTACTATAAAGGTGGTACTTACTTCAGCCATTTGATCCTTTGATTTTATAGGCCATATCTTTTTTGTCTTTCTTTTCCTTTATTGCAGCTTCATTTACTGTATATTTGATTTTTGTGATAAATCCAACTGAACCCTTTCTCATTTCTATTTCTCTCTATATTTAAAATACTTTTTTTGTGGTTATCCTGGGATTTGTACTATAAAGCCTATGTCTATAATCTAACTAATTTGAAAAGATACCAATTTAATTTCAATGCCATATATATTGTCTTCTCCCATAGCCCTCCATTTTACCTCTTTATATTGTTTTTGTTCCACCTTGCCTTTTTACATTGTACATGTCAATTATCAGGAAATATGATTGTTTTCATTCAATTATATTCTAACTCTTATAAGAATTAAAGAGTAGAATAATATATTAAGGATACAGTACTATTGGGTTTTGCATTTACCCATTTAGTTACCTTTATATTGAAGATCTTCCTTTCTTCACACTGCTCATAGCTACTCTTTCTTGTCTTTTCCTTTTAACGAAAGAACTCCATTTAGCAATTCCTGTAGGGCTAGCTTTTTTTTTGGTGAACTCTTTCAGTTTCCATTTAAAAGTGAATGTTTTAAATGCTCCCTCATCTTTGAAGGACAGTTTTGCTGGATTAAGAGTTTGGGACTTGCAGTTTTCCTCTTTCAGTACTTTAAATATATCATACCACTGCCTTCTCACGCCCATGGTTTCTGACAAGAAATTGGAACTTAATCTTATTGAGGATCCTTCTATGTGACAAATTGCTTTTCTCTTGCTGTTTTCAGAATTCTCTCTTCATCTTTGGCATTTGACATTCAGATCAATATGTGTCTTGGACTAGGTCTATTAAGGTTTATTCTGTTTAGACTATGTTGTGCTTCTTGGACCTGTATATTTATGTCTTTCATAAGAGTAGGGAAATTGATGGCTATTATTCCTTCAAATGTTCTTTCTGCTCCTTTTCCCTTCTCTTCTTTTGGAATTCCCATGATGTGTATGTTGGTATGTTTCCTACTGTCACTCCATTCCCTCAGACACTGCACAACTCTTTTCTATTTTTTCTGTATCTGTTCTTCTGACTATATGATTTTGATTGTTCTGTCTTCTTATTCACTAATTCTTTCTTCTGCAGCTCAAATTTGCTAATATGTCTCTAGTGTATTTTTAATCTCCATTATTGAGTTTTCTTCTCCATAATTCCTGTTATGTTCCTTTTTAAACTTTCTAATTCTTCTTTTTTCTCACACATTGCCTTCTTAATATACTTTGTCTCTATATCCACCATTAGTTTATTTCTATCTATCTTTTCCTTCATCTCCTTGAGTGGATTTAAGACATTTGTTTGAATATTTTTGATCAGTTGGTCCAAAGTCTGCGTCTCCTCTGAAGTTTTAATGTGTTCCTGTTTCTTAGCATGTCTTGTAACTTTTGCTGTGTCTCAATATCTAATTATTTTGATGTGCTAATTCAGAGGATCAGTTTCTCCCTCTTGTCTAGGGTTTAATTATAGATTGGCTATTTGGTAAGGCTATATGTTTAAAATGTGTGGTTTATTTCTGCATATGTATAAATTTTCCAGTTCTCCCTCTGTTATTGATTTTTAGTTACATTTCATTATGGTCAGTGGATACATTGTATGGTTTTAATATTTTTTAAATTATTGAGACTTGTGATCTAGCATATGATGTATCCTGGAGAATGAGCCATGTGCACTAGAGAAGACTCTATTCTGCATCTGTTATATATCTTATATTCTAGTTGGTTTATAGTATCATTCATGTCTACTATTTACTTACTGATGTTCTGTCTATATGTTCTATCCATTATTGAAAGTGATGTATTGATATCTACTATTAATGTAGAATCCTTTATTCCTTCACATCTGTCAATATTTGCTTCATATATTTTGGGGGGTTGCCATTAGGCACATATATTTTCTAAAATTATGTCCTCTTGTTAAGTTGACCCCTTTATTATTACACAGTGACCTTCTTTGTCCCTCATAACAGTTTTTGACTTAAAGGCTATTTTATCTGATATTGATATAGGTGTGCCAGCTGTCCTTTTGTTGCTATTTTCATGGTGTATTTTTCCATCTTTTCACTTTCAAACTACTTGTGTTTTGTGTTTTTGAATTTAAGGTGAGTCTCTTGCATACAGCATATAATTGGTTCATATATTTTATCCATTCTTTCAATCTCTGTCTTTTGAATGGAGAGTTTAATCCATTTACATTGAAAGTAAGTACTGATAATTCTGGACTATCTTCTGCCATTTTGTTATTTAATCCTTTGTAACTCTTGCTCATTTTTTGTCCTTTAATTCTTCCATTAATGCCTACTTTCATATTAATTGAATTGCTTTGTATAGTACTATTTTGAGTCACTTCTCATTTCTTTCCTGATAAAGTTTTCATATCTTTTCTTTGTGATTACCATGGCACTTAACTTTAACATCCTAATTTATAGGAATTATTTTTAATTTGATACCAGCTTAACTTCAATAGCATAGACAAAATCTTTTCATAAACCTCTCTGTCACCCATGCTTTTGTTATACTTGTTACGTATTATATCTTTATATATTGTATGTCCTAAATAATAGATTTAATTTTACATTTTATGCATTGCCTTTTCAGGACCTTTAAAAAGTTAAAAGTAGAGTTACATACTCAAAAATACAATTACTTATATGGTTACCTTTATCAATGTCTTTATTTCTTTATGCCACTTCAATCCACTGTCTAGTGTCCTTGCCTTTCTATCTGAACAACTCCCTTTAGCAAATGTTATCACAGATTAACTCCATCAGCTTTTGCTCATATGAGAATGTCTTAATCTCTACCTCATTTTCGAAGGAAAGTCTTGCTGGATATAAAATTCTTGGTTGGCAATTGCTTTCTTTTGACACTTTAAATATCTCCTCTCACTGCCTTCTTGCTTCTATGGTTTCTGATGAGAAATTCACACAATGTTATTTTGAATCTCTTTTATGTAATACATTGTTTTTCTCTTGCAGCTTCCAGGACTCTCTCCTTGTCCTTGGCATTTGACAGATTGGCTAATATGTGCCTGGGTGTGGTTCTCTTTGAGTTTATCCTTGTTTGGTGTTCATTGGGATACTTGAATGTATGTATTTATGTCTTTCATTAAATTTGGGAAATTTACTACTATTTTTTTCTTTGAATATTCCTCTGCTCCATTCTGTCTTTCTTCTCCTCCTGGGATTCCCATAATGTGTATATTGGTATGCTTGATGGTGTCTCACAGGTCTCAGGCTCTATTCACTTTTTAAAATTCTTTTTTCTCTCTGTTCTTCAGTCTGAATCATTTCCATTTTTTTGTCTTTGAGAGTACTGATTTTTTCTTCTGACAGCTCCATTCTTCTGAGTAAACCTTCTAGGGATCTTTCATTTGATATTGTGATCTTTAGCTCTAGCAATTCTCTTTGGTTGCTTTCTAAAATTTCTATCTCTTTATTAAGATTCACATATTGGTCATTCATTGTTTTCCTCATAACTTTTAGCTGTTTTCCATGTTTGTCCTGATCTCCTTGAGCACATTGAGGTTCATTTTTTTTTTTTAAATCTTCATCCTATATGTTCAAAGTCTGGTCCTCTTCATTGATGGCTTCTAGATTTTTATCTTGTTCCTTTCAATAGGCTACAATTTCCTGTTTCTTTGTCTTTTAATATTTTGTTGCACATCATACATTTTAATATTTTAATGTGTTAACTCTGAGATTTAGTCTCTGAGTTTTCTGTTCCTTATTTTGTTTCCAGCTAATGATGTGACAGAGATATCCTTGAGTGACAGAAGTTATGATAGACAAACAAACCATGGCACAAAGCACTTTTCACAGTCTTTGCAAATTGGCTTTGCTTTGGTTGGTGGTTTCTTTCAGAGTTTAACGTTACTATCAAGAAGATAGTAAGGTGAATGTGAAGTGCCAGGTCCTCTCAGTCTTATCTAAGCCTTTCTGCAAATTGCTTCTAGTTTTGGGCATGTGTGTGCTCATGGCCTTAGGGATCCCCCTATTTATAAGAATTTGAAAACCACCTCTAGTCCCTATTAAATAGATTTTACCCACTCTTGGGTGCTCTATTATATGTCTTCTTGAAGGTAATCTTTTACCCTAGGCCACTTTAACTGAATTATTTCTTATAATGCTTTAGCTGTTTGCAAGCTGCTTTGTCCTACAGGTTCTGGGAGTTTGAGCTGGAGGCAGTTTCCTGGTTTAGTCTTTCAGGTTTCCACATGATAGAATAACACAAATAAACAGGCACCCCAGTATGTGCATAGGACTTACTCTGCCCTCCCATAACAAGGCCCAAGACCTTCAACGGGAGCCCAGGCTGGTTTCACATGGCTCCAGGAAGGAGTTGGGGGAAGAACTAGAAAGGGCATCTTTAGCTTTCCCTAGCATATTTCAAGCTGTGTTTTCTTGATTCTGTATTCGCCTAATTACTGCAACCCTTTAACTCTTTTCCAGAGTTTTGAGGAAGATGGCTCTGCTGATTTTTGAAAGTTGTTCACAGATTCTGTAGGGGAATGGCACCCTGGAGTAACATACTCTGCCATCTTGGCCAACCAGAAACCTGCTATGTGATTCTTGATTCCTTTCTTTCTTTGATCTAAACCAATTCCAGGAAGACTTGTTTCCTTATTCTCTACTGCAAATGAGGCATATTCAAAACATATTGAAATTTAGGGAGAGTTCTTAACCTTCTGGAAGCAGAGTTTTACTAGCACATCAGAGATCTACTGCCACTGAGCCCTTTTGCCATTTTCCATGCTTCTTCACTTCTCACATTCCCAAATACCATTCGCCCATTTTTATCTGTTTTGAGGAACCCTTAAATATATTTAAATTCAAGAGATTATTTGTTTCCTAGGTTCTCTGAAAATGGATTTTACATTTTTTTCTCATTGTTACTTTTGTATAATTTCCAGAAGAGAATGAATAATGCTTATATAGTCATACTATGAAGTATAGTCTAGTAAACTTGATATGTATTTTCAGATATGAAGGGCCAAACTCTAAGATGCTTGGGTTTATTGCTACCATTGCTATCAGATTCCTACATACCTAGAAATATCATCTACTGTGTTCCTCACAGTCACAAAAATTTCTGAATATTAAATGGTAAGTTTTAGTTGAAGCAAATCTAAAACATTCTCAAGGAAATTTCTTGTGGAGATTTTCTGTTATATTACCTTGCATAAAAACATTCTCTTTCTCTGCCTCTTTCTGTATATTTATTATTTTTATCTCTCAATCGAAAGTCAGGGCTGAAGAAATATTTTCCTTACCTTCAATTTCATGGATTACCAATATGATACTTTTCTATTCCCAGGATTGTGTCCCCTTTTCTAGGTGAGAATGCTTAATGTAGTTCTAGCAGGAAAATGCTTCTCTTTCTCTCAACCTTCTGGTTTCCTTAGAGGATTTGGTACAGCATTAAAATGTGATTGGCAATATCTATTCTCAGGTACATGTTTCTCCTTTTGAAATAAACAATGGGTTAGGCAGTCCTCTGAAGTATACAGGGACTACTCCAGGCTATTATTTTGAATAATCTGCTCTGGCACAAGAACCCTCATACAAGGTGTTGAATGCCTTAAAATATGCAGTGCTACATGAGTGCCTATAGCACCTCAGGGTAAAAATTGAGCCCAGGGTAAGAATGAATGATCTAGCCTTTGTGTTTTTCTCAGTGTTTCGGCAGGTGTGTTGGCATTTACACATGCCTATGTGATGTAGCATTCAGAGGGAGATAAAACTCTTTGATGATTATACATTTCTATTGTACAAAGAATTCATCAACTAGCTAAGAAGGCTTGTTTCTAATTGTTAGGTTGTTGCCTCCTTTCTCACATTATCTTATTTTACAGGAGAGGTGATTTTTACAAAGCTACATTTGCTTTACATTTAATTTTGCAAATAAACAACAAAAGCAAAGGGAATCACTCTGTACTTTCATGTTTAAAGTGAAAATACACACTGACTTTATGTCTAAAGAAGAAAACCAACAAGATTCAATTTGGGGGAGAATACAATGTCAATGCTTTCTGAATAATTTTCATAGACACATTTTTATTAAATTGAAGAAAATTACAAATATTTCTGGTGAAAGTATGGTTAAATGTTCATATGGGATGGTAGTGGAGGGAGTTAGTATGTGAAGTAGATGGCGAAGTGAATAAATATGCAAGAAGCCACACTGAAATAAAACATGGAAAGGAGTAAGGGAAGGAAGTGTTTTCATACTAGAAACCATTATCCCAGCACATTTAACCCCTAGTAACACAGGTAAATTCATCAATATTTATTGAGTGTTTATCACATAAAAGAATTTGAAATTGTTTTTGTAGAGTCTGATAGATTGATTTATGTACCCCAAATTAAACATTTTCTTAATCTTAATCCACATTTCTTGGTGTGAACCTATTGTAAATAGGATTTCTTGAAGATGCTATTTTACTTAAGGTATGGCCCAACTGAATGAAAGTGGGCGTTAATCTGGATAACTGGATACTAGAGCCCTGTATAAGCAAAAGAAATTCAGACATAGGCATAGAAGTTCATAGGGAGACAGCAGAAGTCAGCAAGAATCTTAAATAGGTAGGAGAGGGCTTCACCATGTGACAGGACCAGAAATGCAAGCCAAGGAGCCCCAAGGATTGCCAACAGTCAGCATTAGAATGCTAGACCCAGGGAGAAAGCAAGCCTTCTAGCTTCTGAAACCATGAAGCAATAAATTTCTTTTATTTAAGCCAACCCATTGTGTGGCATTTTTCATAGCAGCCCAGACAAAACTAGCACTGAGTATTTTTAAAAATGAAATAAAGGCATTGTACATTCCTTGAAGAATTGCCAAACTAACGAAAGGAGAATTATAGAAATGACCAAACATAATACAAAATGGAAGTCATATTTTTAAGAAACAAAGTTGAAAAAAGTTGTATTTGTGCTCAGTGAGTATCACAGAATGTTTCTAGAAGAATGTGAGATAGGGCTAGGGCATTTAAAATTTTTGGCCCCTGCCTACCTTTTAAATCTTACTTTTAGCCCGTTCTAGCCAAGCATTTTCCACTCTAACCCTTCTGGATTTGTTTCCATATGTACTACACTTGACTCTCTCTACCCCAAGACCTCCTTCAAACAAGGTATTTTATCTGCCTAGTAGATTGTCATTCTTCTGCCATTTTGCTTTAACCAAAGAGTCTTTGTGAGGATGAATTAGTTTATATACAGATTAGTCTAGAACAGTACTTGACACATAGAAGAGCTTAATTAATGTTCAATATTAGTAGTAATAATATTAAAATTAGTGTTTGATTTATTACAGTGTTAGAGTCATGTTTACTCTTAATGGTTATGTTTCTAAATGCCTAAGATGAGGTTAAGAGAGGGCAATGCTAGAAGTAGGTATATCAGTAATTAGGAAGGAAATTTTAAAAAAAGAAACTTGCAAAGCAAGTATAAATAAGAATAACATAGTTGTTGGGGTCTGTAGCATAGATTCCCTTAATAAGCTTGGAGGTAATGTACATCACACCACCGTGCTGATTAATATTTATTTTAGAAACTCTAAATTCTCTACTTCAGAAGGCCAGAATATGCATAACTTAATTATGAAATGCTTTCTTCACCATAATAACAATGAAAACACTTTAGCAATAAAGAATATTAATTTCAGTTAACTGAGAAATTTCCCTTATGTGACTTCTCTCATTCTTCAAAAATAGAAACCATATTACAATTCTTTATTATCTAACTTGCTGTCTAATGTAAAGGCTCGAACAGCATTGACTGGAGGGAGTCCAAGTCCATAAAGGTCTCAGCTGAAGAAAAAGAATTGAAAATATCTCAGTCTGCTATTTAAGTTTTTAAACTTATACATATATCACAGAAAGAAATTAATGTGTGGAAAAATTGATAACATTGATTATTGATCTTAAGCACACTTATTCATAATTTCTTAAAACATAAGAAAGAGAACAAATCATCATCCAATTTCTTTAAGCAGACACATTTATACCAAACTTCAGAAAATATGAAATGTGAGAAAACATGTGAAAAGTATGTCAGACTGGAAAAGAAAGTGTGCTTATTAGAGTACTTACTATTAGGTTTTAGGGTTTTTTTCACTTTTGTTTCATTTAACTTGAAGAACATTGAGAAGGAGGCAAGGTTGGGTTTGGAATGCAAAGGTAAATGTTTTCACAAAGTGGTAAATTACCACCTACCTCAGCTAGTAGTTTTGTCAGCAGTGCTCAACATTCAATTCAATAAGCATTTTAAGAGCATAATATTTGTTAACTTCATTAACAAATGTTTATGTCCTTACTAGTGCCAGATCTTATGGTATGTGCTGGGGATTCGATATTGATAGAACACTATGTACTCAGAGTGTACACAAAACTTAAAGGCAGACAGCAAAAATTAAACTATAATGAAATCAGGATAGAGGTAGATAATAGATGACAGATAAGTAGGCAGAAAGATACCAAGGTAGATGATAGACAGATTGTTTAGGAGCACAGAAGGAGGAGCTGTGAATTCTGTTTGGTAGAATCAAAAGAATTCTGAGAGGAGTTGAAATGTATGCAAGTTCTTTAGTAAGATTTTGCAAGATCTGGTGAAAAAGTGAAACTCAAAGACAGCAAACAACACTTTGCCTCCAGCAAACATGGAGACAATAAAAGGACAGATTTTTGTGTGATCTTACATAATTCTTAGGAAAATAGTGTAATGTGATTAAAATATGCATGCTGGAGTATAGGGAAGAAAGATTAAAACCAGATTTTAAGGGCATTGGATGACTTGATGAGTGTGGTAGACAGACTCAAGGATGGCTTCCTGGTATCCATGGCCTTGCACAACCCCCTCCCCTTGAATGTGAGCAGGGCCCATGACTTGCTTCTAACCAATCGAATACAGCAAAGGTGACGGGGTGTGCGTGATTATGTTACATAAAAGTGTAGCATATGCCTTGCAAGGAGACTCTCTCTCTTGTTGACTTTCAGGAAGCAAGTGGTTATGTTGAGAAGGCACATGTGACAAGGAATGGAAGGCAGCCTTCAGCCAACAACCAGCCTTGTGGTCAACAATCCACAAGTAATTGAATGTTGCCAACAAACATGTGAAATTGGAATTGGTTCTTTCCCCAGTCAAGCATCAGATGAGACAGCAATCTCAACCAACACTTTGATTGCAGCACTTTAAGAAACAGAACCAGAGAGCACAGCTAAGCCATCCTTGAACTCCTGACCCACAGAAACTGTGAGAGAATAGATGTGTGTTGTTTCAAGTCACAACATTTGTATTAATATCATTATGCAGCTATAGATAGACACTGAGGAATTTGGAGCTTATCTTAAAAGCAATTACAAACCAGCCATTAAGGATTTTTAAGCAAGTAAGTGATATTAGGTCTTTATTTTATAAAATAAAATTCAGGAAGCAGTGTGGAGAATAATAAAAGTATAAGGAGAAACAGGGGGCATAAAATACAGTTTGGAGATTATTGCAATAGTCTAGGTGAGAGATGAACACTGACTAAGCTGGTAATAGGAGAACTGAAAATAAAATTATGAATTCAGGCTACAGCCTCTATTTTTTATAATATGAGATATATTATTGTAATCAATTTCCAATACTCAAAAATTATTTTATGTTTAAAAAGGAAGAGATGGTTAGGTACTCAAGAGTTATAAATGCCTGCAGTTATTTTAAAACAAAAGATATCTTTTTAATCAAAGCCAGTATTTGATAACATTGAACAATTGCTGGAGAGTAATAAATAACCTCTCTTTCCTGTCATCACCAGCCTTGTCATTGGCACTATCTTATCGTCTTTCTGACTGCCATTATGATTAGCAAAACACAATGCTATTCAGAAAGGGGAGCAATATTCCAAACAATCACTTTTTACCTCCCTGAGGTCCTAGTACCTACCTGATTAGAATTCATTTATAAGCAATGGAGGCCTTTTAAATCTAAATTACATTTCCTAATTAATTGTTTCTGTTTACCCAATTCACATTAAGAAATTCTTCATTCATTGAGAAAATACTTATTGAATCCTGTCTTTACACCAGACACTGTGAAAAGCACTGGGTATACATCAATAAATAAAAGTCACTCAATTGTCAAAAAATATGTTTGAACTCTTCCTATGACTAAAGCAAACAGGCACGTGTTTTACATGTTATAAAAACAGACAAAAATCCTTGCACTCACGGAGATTGCAATCAATCTAATAGAGGAATGGGAGGGGACAACATAAACAAATAAATATATCTACAATATAATGTCAGTAAAAGATTAGAATTACCAAGGAAAACATGGCAAGGAGAAGAGATGGAAAAATCCAGGAGTGCTATCTTAGTCACAGTGTTCAGGGAAGTCCTTTCTGTGGAGGTGATTTTTTTTTTATTTTTTTTAAAGATACTTAGATTATATAAATGTTACACAAAAAATATAGGGATTCCCCACACCTCCCACACCCTCCCACATAAACAACATCCTTCATTAGTGTGGCACATTCATTGCAATTGATAAATGCATCCTGGGGCATTGCCACTGAGCATAGACCATAGTTCACATTGTAGTTTACACTCTCTTGTGGAGGTGATTTTTGGGCAAAGAGTTGAGCAAGTGAGAGAATGAGCTGACAAATATAAGGGGGAAGAAATTCAAGGTTGAAAACAAAACTGTGCCAGACAAGAAGAGACAAGAAATGTAAAGTCTCTGATGCAGGAATGTGCTTGATTTGTATTATGGACTGAATTGTGTCCCTCAGAAAGACCGGTTCAAGCCTTAACCCCTGGGGCTGTGAATGTGAACTCAGTAGGAAATAGGACTTTGAAGATGTAATTAGTTAAGACGAGGCCAAAATGGATTAACCCTCATCCAATACGACTAGAATGCTTATAAGGAGGGAAAATTTGTACAGAAATAGAGTAGGCAACTGTTGTAGGGACAGAAAGATAACCATGTGACAGAGGCAGATATTGAGGTATGGATTGCTAAGAAGCCATGGCCAGTACGCTACAGACTTCAGAGGAAGCATGAATCGACTGACACCTTGAATTAGGACTTCTATCCTCCAGAACTGTGAGACAATAAGTTTCTATTTTTAAGCCAACAAGTGTGCAGTACATTGTTGCAGCAGCCCTGGAAAACTAAGACTGCTTGTTCAAGGACAAGCTACAAAACCAGTGGAAGTGAGCAAGGGGAAAGCAGAAGAATAGATTAAAGAGGCTAGCCATGCTGTATTACACACTAGAATGTTGTTCACGGTTGTTGTTTTTTTAAATGAATTTTATTCTAAGTGTGATCGGAAGACAATGAATGTTTTTAACAGGTTATGAAATGATCATTGTGACCACTTAGTGGATGATGGGTTATAATGGATAAGAATGGAAGCAGGAGGACGAGTTTGTAAACTATTGCAGTAGTTGAGGGAACAAACAATGGTGACTAGGACTAGGATGATAGAGAAGAATGATAGATAGTCTTAAGTGGTTGGATTTCAAAAATATTTTGTGAAGAAAAATATATATCCCTAGAGAAGAGAAAGAATCAAGAAAGTCTGGTGTTCTAGAATCTAAGTAAGAAAGTGTTTAAAGAAAGAGGGAACAATGTCAAAAGATGATAAAAGATAAAATAAGGTGAGGCTTGAAGACCCCTGGTGAGGGAGGCAGGAGTGCAGACAGTGCTTGCAAACCTGATGCATGTGGATTCAAGAGAGAAGGAGGGATTTATTATTCTAGACAAAGATGCAGTGACAGGGACTGGATTTACTATCCCACCTGAAACAAGTAACTGAAAAACAGGATAATATATTTAAAATAAAATTCCTCAAGATATTGGGCATCAGACAATAAAGGACAATGACCTCTAAGAGATGGGAAGAAAAGGTGAGTCCTACGATTTCCTCATCTCACTTTCTGGAGAAAGTTTCCAGGTTATGGCACAGGAAGGAGGAACTCGGGTAGAGCACAACAAGTTCTTTGAATTGAGAAGGAGCTGGATCCCTGGGAAGCCAAGGTGGCTGGAATTTGCATAGCATGGCACTAAAGTAAACGTCTTCAAAGTAAAGGAATAAGGCAATGGTTGGAGGGAGGGATAGGGTAACAAAGCTTTATATGTTTTTCTGGATTGGTGACATAGGAGTATTTTAGAACTTAGAACTTGAAGGAGTTATTGATCAAGTGGACATGGGTGTAAGAGATAAGGAAGAATTGGATAACTAGGAGAAAATGTATTATCAAATTAGAAGTAGACAGACCTGGGTTAGATTCACTGTCATGGCATTTAGTTCCTGTGTGAGTCTGTGCAAATTGCTTATACCCAATGATCATCAATTTCTTCATCTGTAAAATAAGAATAATAGCAATATCTAGTTTTTACTGTATTTGGAACATTTAAATCATAAATATGTAATGGAGACAGCTAGCACACACTATTCAGGCATAAACCATTACTCTTTGCCTTTGCTTTCTCTGGGTTAAGTTTATATTGAAAAAGATATTCTTTGCAGTAATATAGGAAGCTTATTTTATGTAAACATAGCCTAACAGTTTACCAATATTGTCATATTTTTATTTTCTTTCAAATCTGTTTCACTTTTCTAATTGCATACAAATCAACTGTCTTTTTTAGAAAAGCATTTTTGATAGTCATTATTTTGGGAGAAAGTTGGAAAACAGAAGAACGTTTTTTTCATCTTTTAAAAGAACATATAGACTCACTTACTAACCCCGTCTAAGATTCCGTCTCCAGCCTCCCCCCAATACTACTTTTATCTTTGCCCACGCATGTAGCTCTTCTGTGCAATTCATTATTTCCTAAACAAAAACATGCTCATGTCTCAGTGCTTTGAAATATTTATATCCCATCATTTCTCCCGGGGCACATTCCTCTCTCTGCACAACTTCAGTGCTTCCATGTCCTCCCCACCCATGGTCAATAATCAACTCACTTTCACAGGGCCCATCAGAGTTCTCCTAACTCTTCCAAATGTTTCTTATTTTATGAAACACTTTCTAAATGACTGTTTCCCAAAACCATCACCCTCCCCCACAAACAATGCTGTCCACTACATGCTTACCCTGGCGATATAAAATCTGCATGCATCTTAGACTTACCAGCTAGAACGAGTGTGACACCCCCTCACTCCGGCTGTCCCTTTTCTCATTTTAATGAATTCCTGTCCTCTCTAAGGACCTTCCACTTAACAAAATGAATATCAGCCCTGTTAGTAATGAAACTCTGTGGCTGATCTTGAAACATCAACTGTGTTTTCATAGGGACACTGACAAGGCCAACAGAAATCAAAGCGTGTTTCCACCAGAACATGCCCAAGATCACACTGAAGCTGTTCTGAATGACTGCAGCTTTTTCCCTTATGACAACCCCAGCCTCATTCAGCTCACCTCCTGAGCAAAATTACCGAGATGCCACTTGCTGAAATGCCCCCTTTCTCTTCTTGACAGTACATACAGAGCTGGTGCCACATTCCTAATCCCTGCTTAAATAATTCAGCACAGGCCCAAACCCTATTAAGCAACCTTTGCCTTTCCTCTCACTGCGATGCCCAACAGTTCCTCTCTATTGTGGTTTCCCTTGCTGAAACAAGCTAAATTACCCTACCTTTCTTTCTTTTCTTTTCTTTTCTTTTCTTTTCTTATATACATGTGTGTTCCTGGTTGTCTTTGGTTGCTGGATTTCAACACACTCCATTTATTCCCTGGGTGGAGCCCTATGGAAGAGATGGAGCCGAGGTTGACGGGAGAGTAACATTTGCCAGGCAGGCAGGATGATGGCTCCCATGTTTGGCCTGCACTGCTCCTGCCCAGCGTTTCCTCTGCTCAGTGCTGGGTGCCCTCCCTGCTTTCCATTGTACCACGTGGTTGCCCATGCTGCTACTATGCCCCTGTGGTATTTTAGTTTGCCAGAGTTGCTATGACAAATACCACAGACTGGTTGGCTTAAATAACAGGAATTTATTGCCTCAGAGTTTTTGAAGCTAGACATTCAAGATAAAAGGTGTTGGCAGCCTTCTGTTTGAACCTATAGTTAGCACAAGAGTTGATAAGTATATGTCCAAGAGACTTAAGTCTTTGGGCTATCGGTGTGCCAGCTGGGCCCTGAATCTCAACAGAGTTGCAACACCTACTCTCCAGTTCATTGGACTCACCCAGGACAAATAACAAGGAGATGATGATGGACAACAACCATCCCAAGAAACAGAGAGAGTCTGTAACTGCAAGCAAAATAGTCCCATCCATCTGCCGCATGGGATCCAAGTCCCCTCTCAGTTGGAGGCAGAGTGGGCATTACCATCCCAGAATCCTCAGGATTGAGGAATGAATGATGGACTAGAGTAGACTTATTGGTATTCTAGTATTGACTTTTTGTGATCCTAGCAGTTGAAGAACTTATATCATTGATATGGAGGTAGTGGCCACTGGAGGTTCTGAGGGGAGGGAGAGGGAAGGTGTAATAATATGGGGGCATTTTCAGGACTTGGGAATTGTCCTGAATGACATTGCAATGACAGATACAAGCCATTATATATCTTATCATAACTTACAAAATTGTATGGGAGAGAGTGTAAACTATAATGCAAACTATAATCCACACTTAGTGGCAATGCTCCAAAATGTGTTCAATTGTAACAAATGTACCACACTAATGAAGGATGTTGTTAGTGTGTGAAAATGTGCGAGGGCTTGAGAGTTACATATTTTTTATGTAACATTTATGTAATCTAAGTATCTTTTTGAAAAAAATTAAAAGTATATTTTTTAAAAAAGGTGTTGGCAGTGTCATGCTTTCTCGGTGTCTGCACCTTTCTGGTGGTGGCTTGCCAATAATGCAGAACTCAGTCTCTGTCCATCACGTGATGGTCTGTCTCCTACTATGCCCAAATTTTCTCTGCTTATAAGGACTCCAGTCGCATTGCATTCCGGTCCACCCTGATTCAGGTTAACGAATAACATCTTCATAGATCCTCACAAATGTGTTCGCATCCACAGCCCTGAAGGTTAGGACTTGCATATGCCTTTGTCAGGATCACAATCTATAACATCTGGTCTTTCTATTTATTTATTTTTTCTGCACTGTCTGGTCGGCAGAGGAGCACCTTCTAAATCTCGAGGCTAGCTCTTTCAGGCAGCCCTCTGCACAGCACTTTTGAGGCTAGCTACCTAATTTCCTCTATTCCTCAGTCTTCTCTTGCTTAGTGCATGGTCTAGGAAGTGAAAGAAGGTGTGGTGCATGGAAGAAGGCCAGGTGACACCTCCGACTGGCAAGCCTGAATGTCCAGACTGAGCCGTTATGCCAGACTTTGCCTTCACTTATGGTGGTTTTCCTCAGGGGTCCTCTTGTTTTCCCATCCAGAATCCCCTTTTGGGGTACCCAAAACCACCAGTCATATTTGCACATGTTGGAAATTTAGCCTGGCAAATTCAGTGTCTGCCCTTTGGAGGTCAGGGGTCCTTGACAAATTAATGGATGTGACTGGCATAGCTTACAGAAGCCATACATTATTCTAGGACAGTCAAGGAAGTTCCTAAATATTCTGTTAGGATGCTCATCTGCCCAGAGCACACAGGAATCTATTAGAGTTTTTATGATCTAACCTCTTGCTTCAGGCTACCAGAGTTTCATCACTTTTTGTACTTTCCAAAACTGCCTTATAAATGTACAGCAGAGAATTTTATATTAATGTTAGTTTAACATTCCTCTATTCCCCCTCCATGAGGCTGTGAGTATCCTGCCAATTGGAACTGAGTTCCGCTCATTTCTGGGTGAGCAGCTTCTAATACAATGATCAATACAGAGTGGTCTGTGAAGCTATATATTAAAAGTACATGGTATTGAATATCCAGCAAATTTCCCAGTAAGTAGTATATTACTTACACTAGGTGATTAAAATATTAGTTCATATTGCATCTTTATAGAGACTGAGACTGGCAACTTGTTAATATTCTAATTGACAAAATTATTAAAGAGGGTCCCTGGCTATGATTTGACTTGGCCTCTAAAATGTCTTCAAAGATAAGCATGCACTCCCTTATGAAAGATGTAAAGTCAGTGGGAAAAAGTTGCAACTCAGTTCATCTATACCAGCTGATGGCCGTCAGCCAAGTGGCAATTCGACAGCTGAAGAATTTAATTCTTTCCAGCAGACACACATACTAAGTGATCAGTCTGGAACAGAAGTAGAGTGACTGATTCCAACCTTGGGCTCAGGGAATAACTTCAACCACATATTTCCCAAAGTCAAACATTTTTCACTACACCTCTGGATTCTTAAATATCACCAATAATTTGAGGGAGTCGATCCTCTTGCCTACCTCAGCACTCAAATGTGCATTTTCAATGATTGTTTGTTAAAGGAATGAAAGGGTCTGAAGTTTTTTCTCCCCTTAACCAATTAAAAATATATGTTGAGTGGACCCCAGAACAGTAAATTATAAGATGGGTAAACTATTTTGTAAACATAATTTAGTTACCATAATGTCACATCATATGATGGTTAGGCTAATGTGTCAACTCAGCCAGGTAATTGTGCACAGGTGTTTGGTCAAGCAAGCACTGGACTAATTGTAATACAAGGACATTTATGGGCTTTAGTCACCAGTGAGTTTAGTGTACAGATAGCTGATTACATCTATATCAATCAGGGAGATTGCCTTCAGCAATGAGTGTAGCTTTATCCAATCAGTTGAATGCCTTAAAAGGGGAAGTGATTTCAACATTCCAGAGAATTTCCCAGCTCCTCTTTAGGCAGCCAATGTCTCCTGGTAATCATCAAGGACCTTCATTGTACTTTCATTGGAGCCCCTGCTTTGCAGCCTGCCTGGGGAACCTGAACTTGTGCAGCCCCAAGGTCATGTGAGAGATGCATAAAATCTCATATTATTGACAAATATCTCCTGTTGATTCTGTTTCCCTAGAGAACCCTGACTAATATACATCATAATACAAATAATTCGTTTGGGGCAGACACTGTTGATGTTTTAGGTCTATTGATTCATTTAATGCAACCATCCTTTAAAGTTGAGGAAACTAAAGCACAGAAAGATTGAATTACTTATCCCAGGTCAGATGGTTAATACATTTGGGAGTTTGGCCCCAGCATCTATGTACTCGACTGTTACCACTCTAACTTTCGATGCTGCATATGGGAATTCCATGAAATAATGTAAAACTGGCCCCTGCAGTGACACCATAACAAAGGACCTTAACCCTAAGGAAGAAAGAGAAGAGGCTATTGTACTGTTCTTTGTTCTCTGGAACATTTTTAGAATTCAATTCATGTCCTAAATTAGCAATATCATTTAACTTATTTTAGCGTACTTGTAAACAACTGTAATATTTTCCTCATTATAAAATTCTCAACCTTATAAACAGGGTTTTTCTCAATCTTTGCAGGAAACCTGGGTGAATAAAGCTATAGATTTGGGGCTATTTCAAATAAGACACCCACTATAGGTGGGAGAAATTTAAATAGTCTTTTCGAAGGTTTATAGCAATTTAAATAAAGTGCTCTCACTGTATTTGCAACTGTATTGTCCATGGAATTATTTCATTTATATGTTTGTGTACTTAATTTAGGGTTGTCATGAAATGTATGGAAAAATAAAACCTAACATAACCTTAGCTGTGAACCAACATCAATATAATCTAAAGACCCTGCCAAAAAAAAAAAATCTTCTGCTCAACATTTACATTGCCTCCTCAGAGAATGTCTATATCCTTGTTTTTTGTTTTTTTTTTCATGAAATTGTAAGTTTTACAACTTTTGGGAGGAGTTCAGTAGTCAGCTACCCTGCATAGCATTAATATGCTTGGTCATCATAGGAAAAATAGGTAAATATCAGACATTATTTCTAACAGGAAAATTATTGTGCACAACTATTCATAGTTCAAACATTTAAAAAATAATATTTAATATTTAAAGAAAATGCTAGTCAAGGTACTGCAGGTTTTCTCATGTATTATTTACCTTGAGGAAACATGAAGAACTAGACTATAAAATATGAAAATGATAAAGTCTCCTTGGCTCACAAAAGGATGGAATTTTTTCATTTGTTTTGTTTTTATAATGTCCTAGTACGTGATAAGATGCTGAAATACATAGAATAATGTTTCCAAATAAGTCTTCATTATAACCTAAACAAATGGAGTTTTATGTATGTCAATGCCTCTTAGCATAGTTAAAATATAGTCTTGGCATTTAAGCTTTTCATTGAGGTCAGAATCTAACTTGGGAAATCCAGGCTTGCATTGTGAAGTGGCAAATTATAGCAACTTCTTGGGTAATTCAAAGCAATGAAACCACATTTTTTCCCTGCTTCCTGAAAGTACTAAACAACAAATTCTATGTTTCATGCTGGATCACTGATGAAACTGCAAATGAACTTGGGAATAATTTTAAAAGGACCAATGTTACCATATTACTCACAATGATTATAAAGGCCAACTTTTATTGCTGCAACAACTTTATATCAGAGGTTTGGAAAACCATGTTTACTACACCCAATCAGCAATAGACTTTTGGAATGGAGTCAAAAGATACAAAAATCATTACAGAAAGTAAAAAGATGGGAAACTTATGATCCTAACCATCTCATTATATAACTTTTCCATCATACCCCAAACCTAATACCCCTTTTGTCTTGCTTGTGATCCTCACCTTCTTAACTCATTTCTGATTCCTACATCCTCATGTTAACTCATTAACTCCAGAATCTAACCTGAAATCCATGCTTTGGTCTTTCCTCCCAAACTCATAAAAGCTGAATGACAGATATATAGTAAAGACTGCAATTTACTCTCCCCCTCTCTCTTTTAATGGAAACACTTAAAGCTATCTACATATCTTACTTCTTCTTGAATTATTGTCAAACACTCTTTCTCCTTTACCCTGGCTGGACGTACTTGTTAGGACAGCTTATAAAAATATGCTGGGAAAGTTTCATGATGTGCTTCTCTTAACCATGAAGTCAGGAAGGAGGAGACTAACCTAACCTGCCACATTTTCTTTACGAGAACATCTTCTTGGTGATCTATGGCTTCAGGAAGTAGACATAGAGTTTTGAATTTGGCCTTGAAAGCTGGGTCAAGAGATGTTACCAACATATATTCTTTCCTGTCACACATTTCAGTGAACATGTATTCTGTCAAGCCAGTATCATTACTTTGAATTTGATTATTAAGATTTTGTTATAAAGGTATATATCCCTGTCTATGATAAACAAAAACACTGCACTTCAATTTGCATTATTATGTTTTAATTTCCTGGGTGAATGCTTAAAGCTGCCCATGTTGATTAGGATCTCCCTCCCTCCCTCCCACCCTTCCTCCCTCCCTTCTTTCCTTTCTTCCTTCTTTCCTCTATCCCTTCTTCTTTTCTTTCTTTTTTCTTTTTTTCTTTTTCTTTCTTTCTTTCTTTCTTTCTTTCTTTCTTTCTTTCTTTCTTTCTTTCTTTCTTTCTTTCTTTCTTTCTTTTTCCTTCTTCCTATCTCTCTCTTTCTTTCTTTTTCTTTTTCTTTCTTCTTTTTCATTATTTGTCTCAGATGATGGTGACAAAAAAGGACTAGAAAGACTAAAAATGGTCCTGAAACTTTGATATAAGAACAAAATAAAAAAACAAATACTCCTCCTCCAAATACCCATTTTTCTCCTGAGAACCTCAGGGGAACTAGTTAAAATGGTTGCTAGGCAGGCTGTGTTTCATTTCACGATATGTTAGAACTAGTCATATTTAAGAGGTACCCTAAAAAAATTCTAAAATGAAAAGCTCTTTATTTTGTAGTTCCAATTTAATTAACAGATAATCTTTTAGTCATATTATGATATTTGATTACACAGAAACATACTCTGTGAAGTAGACATGTTTCCAGAATTCCTTGAGATTTTTGGCAACTTGTCTTTTTCTCTTCATATTTTACTGCCTTGGAGTTTACTTGGAAATTGTGCACACCAGTCTGCTCACAGAATATCTCATCTATTTTTTTATGCTACAGAAAGAGCTATATTTTCTACCACTTCCCTTGAGAGAGTGTACTTGAATCTATTAGCAATGAAATTGTCAAAGAAATTATATTAAGAGCTAGAAAGTTAGACTGTATATTACACACATACACAGGTGTGTGTATGTAGGCTCATGTAATGCTCATTCTCACACAAATGCATATGTATATGTGGCTTCCTCTATTTATTTCTGGTTATAACCATATTAGCCATGATAATGTTTTTTCTCCATATAATTTAGAGATCTCTGTAGACATATTTCTTTTTTTCATTTTGGGGAGATCTAAAGTACTTTTAGTACTTCTTCATTTATTTCTGCAGTGTGCTATTTATTTTTACTGCCTTTCTTTTGGATTCTTATATTAGATATTCAGGTGAATGAAACAGCCCAGGCATGCAGTTTTCACAAGAAATGGGGAGTCAAGGGTTACAGATCATTATCTAAGCCATGCTACTGAAGGAATATCATATTCCTGGCCCAGGTTCTTCTACATCCTTGCCATCGGTCTCCTTCACTTTCGTGACTCATTGTGAATTCATCTATAACTCTCTGTTATCTATTAGTCTTTCAGTTCTTATACCATGTTCCAAAGCTGGTACATTGATTGAATCCCATATTCCCAGACCGGAGTTTCTTAACCTGTAGTGAGTTAATTGCCCCATCTGTATCAGCCCCAATTTTTTGTTTCTTGGTCTTTTTCAGTTTTGTTTGTTTATGTTACATTTTACTCTCTGAGAAGACAGCACACATATGCCATCAGATTTTTAAAGATCCCAAACTACAAGAATCTTTGTAATGCTCCAGAATGAGTACTATCTCCTGATGCCTTCTCACACATTAGAATGAGGGAGGAATTGTAGTCTTCCCAGTGCTATGAAAGGCATGTTTTGACAGAGGTAATCTCAGATTAAGGGGACCTTATATAGAAAAACTTAATATGATCTGTAACATTAAAATTTATATTAAACAAAAAAATAAAGAAAAAAAAGGAAAATTTAGATTAATCCCTTAATGACTTAATGATAAGAGAGGTATTAATTATTTGTAATTTCTTTGAGTTTATCTATCCATTAAAAATACGATGAAAATTTTTGAAAATTCAAATCCCTGGAAAGTAAACTATTTAATACAAGGAATAGTAAGGGGATGTGGACAGTATTCTCAGCAGTGCTAACAAACAGCATGACACTGGAAAGATCATTTAATCCTAATGTTCATTAGTTACCTTGCCTTGAAATGGGGATGATAGGAATTTCAAAACTTCCTTTGTCAGGTTACTGTGAGGATGAAGTAGAATAACTGAAAAATTAAAACATATGTATATGTATAGGCATGTATATGTATATATTATACATTACATAGATTTATATATTATTTTTATATATATAAATTTGAGAAAGTGGCTGAATAATCGTTTCCCAAACATCAGTATTGTGCTTTTTTCAAGCCACTTATTTGATATTTTTTTTATCCCACTTCTTAATCTCTAATATTTAGTATTGTCTTGAGCTTATTAATGTTTATCACTTCTTTTAGGATCATCTATGAATGTCATAAAAATGCTGATAACTTATTCCTCCAGCAGACAGAAATCCTCTAGGATGTGCTGAATCTTCTAACGATGAATTATTTCTTACATCTATTTATAGGTACTCCAATTTTTAATTCACTCCTCAAAATAAAAAAAAAAGCAAAAACAGCCAGTGAAGAAGGTTTCTAAAGTGCAAAGTGAAGAAAAGAAAAGTGATTGCACCTCAATTTTACTCCATCCAAGTTTTAGCCCTTTTCATTTTTATGTTTCTACTTGGCTAATAATTAAACTTTGGGGAAAATATATCCATTTAAACACATAAAATTTAATTTTAAAATTCTTTTGGTTTAGAACAGCTTTTTAAATAGTTCTGAAATGGAATCCATTTTTGGAGAATATTCAGAAATCACATTCATATAAATGACTTCTGTTTATCTTATAAAAATATCTATGGAAAAAAATAGAGTTTTACTACATGATTTTGGCTAATATATCCTGGAAGTGAATATTAAACATAAAAACTTCGTAAATTTAAAAGTAAAGGAATTGAAAGACTAGCATTCAGGCATTTTCCCTCCCTCTTTCCTTCTTTCCCTCCTTCCCTCCCTCTTCCCTCCCTTCGTTCCTTCCTCCCTGTCCACCTGCCTTCTTTCCTTTTTTCCTGAAATATTTAGTAGTAGTAGTATCATAACATCTGCAAATTCCTTTGAGTCAGTTCAGAAAGAAGAGAGAGGGAGAGAGAAATAAGCAAATTTGGTAAAAATTAATGAACACATCTGTTTATCCTACTGTTCTTTCAGCTTTTCTGTAGGTTTGGAAATTTTAAAAACATAAATTAAAATATGTATGTATATATAGTCCTTAAAATATATCAAGGCACATTGCTAGACACTTGGAGAATTCTATGTTAAACAAAAAACATGAGGTCCCTTCCCTCATGGAGCTTATGATCTTATGTAGGAGACAGGCAGTAATCTAATACTTACACAGTTCTAACATCAGTGCTGATAAGTGTGAAGAACAAGTCTGATATTTATATAGAATTTATATGGATCCTTGTTTCTGCTGTTTCAGGCCAGCACTAGAAACGTAGCAAAACAATTTTTTGGCTTCAGAGCCTTTGTGCAAGGGACAGCCCACTGATCTCAAGCCAAGAAAAAGAAACTGTCTCATCTGGGCCTTTCTCTCATCCATCCTTTTGGCTCCCAGTCATGATCCCCTACATGTTATCTACACCCTTTCTTTTTATAACCAAAAATAATATCAAGAATTAGTATTGATTTACATACTAGATGTTGGGAAACAATCTCTTGGAATTTTTAGAATCTGAATCTAAAATGCTCTTGAAGTCTTGGAATGTGAATGGAGTCAACAGACATAGCTTTATGGTGACTTCTGTAAAAGAAAGTGGCTGACATTTTCCTTCCTCATTACCCTTTCCAAAGACTAGTCTGTCGATGGGCTGACTGAGAGCCTGCTTTCACCATTTTGACAACACTGCTTCTGGGGCCTTCTGGAGTAGTATCACTTCTCCACCAGAATCACCCCCACTACCTCTGGAGGTTACATAAGAGGAAAATAAAATTGTTTCTTGTTTAAACTGCTCCAGTTTTAGATCTCTTTGTTACAGACATGTTGGTCTGTGTTCTAACTAACCTTAACTAAAAATTCAGGAGTCATAATTGACTCCTCTTATTATGATAATTAACTTTTCATTTCTCCTGCCATAGTTCATGTCCTCATTAGCCCTTGCCTAAATTCACAAAGTAGACACAGACTTAGTCCCCTAACCTTCTGGCCTCCCTTTTCTTTTATTCATTTTTCACACTTCCATTAGCCTTATCTTTTTTAAGATCAAGTTGCATTTATATTACTTTTTCTTCTCAAAGACATTCAAATGGTTTCCCCCTTACCTAGAGAAAAAAATCCAAATTCTTAGCTTGGCATTCAAAGTGTTGTAATATATTGCTTTACCTTATATGTTAGGCCCAAGTGGCTTTGTTGACCCAAGGGCAGCTCCCCCAACTTCTTCACCCTTTGAAATTTTTATAATCTTTAAACTTCTAATGAGGCTGGCTTGAATTCCATCTGTTATATGAAAGCCCTTCTTCAATTTCCCATCTTCAATTCTTAATTTTTCCTGTAGTAATAGCCAAAACTTTGCTTTCACTTCATTCACAGTATTTATTTTATTCAGTCAAATATTATAATTTCTTTAATAAATATCTATCTCTACCATTAGAATGTAAACTTCCTTGAGAATATGTGCTGTGTTTTATTTTTCTGTATCTTTATCATTGTTATCACGCATAGAAACTTGCGTATTTCTCCATACATCAGAGGCAACAAAAAATGCATATTGAGTTCAAAAAGGTTTAAACACTCTAATTCATTCCTGAACTAGAATGGTCATTGCTGAGCGCCAAGATACTGACAAAGAAAGCTTATAAATAAAGAGAAAGAGAATGATTTCATAAGCCACCCAAAATTGGGGTCTTGGATTTCTTTAAGTAAGACATGATTTCTATTTTCCAAAGGAAGAAACCTTGAATATATTAAAAGAAAATGATAAGGCTTTCTGGACATCAAAGAATTCTTACCAAAAAATGTTTGGATGAGTTAAGTATAAAAGAATCAGAAACATACAGATTAAGTTTCCCTTGAGATAAACCAGGCTTAAAAATGAAGAAGAAACATGTTTAAAATAATATAGAGCTCAAAACTTTAGAAAAGATTTCAAGAAACAAAATACTAAAGTTCAATAATCTCATAAAATTGAAAGTATAATGGCAAATTATCCAAACATTTATACTTCCTATTAACTTCCCCAAATATGAATCCTTTCCTAAGTAAAAGATTTTTTAGAATCATGGTTAGACTTAGTGATCTCATTTATCCATCTTCTCATTTAATGTGAAATGCTAAGGAGAACTTATATTTAGCAAGTGTTTACAATATAATGGGTGTATTTCCAAATAATATCTCAATCAAATTTGAACAACAGTCCACGTTTCCTACATGGCAGCTCCAGATGTCAGAGTTTTCCTTGACTTTCAAGTCCATGATGTTTCCTGTACCTCATGCAAATTCAGCACATGCTTGCATGTTGCAGCTCTTTCCAATGTCATAAATTATGATAAAGAATAAAATGACTTGTTATCTGCTCTGAAGAAGTAAGCAAAAAGTGCACAGGAATACACTACTAGAAGTAGGATTTGAATTCACCTCTCGTTCCAAATCTTATCATTTTTACCACTCTTCTATATTATTTTTGCTTTGCAATGTATAAGCCATTAATGATAAAAATATTATCATGATAATAAGTTTTATGCATTTTATATTGGAATAGAGAATAAAATTAAATTATCAAGAGAAGCTATTTTTTCTTATGAAATTATTTTTCATCCAGGCCAGTAATTTTGATACATTAAAACCATATAAAACTGTAGCCCAAAATATACCTATAGTTTTCTATACATATTAGCATTACAATAAGATGAGCAGAAAATGCACTAAACTATTAAATTGTTTTACAAAGTATCCTCACAAATGGAAATCATATCTATAGACAGGACATCTCAGGCAATATTCAGCTACTTTATCTTAGTTAATCCATGTGATGGAGTGAGGTTTGTTAAGTAAGCAATAACACATGACATGATGTATGTTACACTGTAAGGAAGTCATGCTTGAGTTGTTTGGAGATGCATGAACATCTTTCTCCATCAGATGCTGTCATTCTTTAGCAGTCAGCTCCAGAGTTAGCCACTGATGTCTTGTTACCCTCTATAACTCAATATAGCAAGATTAGATGTGTTGAGAACATGTTTCTTTGTTTCCCACTCTTTTACTATGTTTTAATATTTTGAATTGGTAATAACCATGTAGTTCAAAAATTAAATAATATGAAAAGATACACAATTAAAAGTCACGCTCCCTTCCCTTCTCTCATCTTTTTCATCTAGGGTCACCATAACAATCACTAGGTATTTATTTCTATTAGTTCTCTAAGTTTAGTCCTTCAAGAGATTTTTCTATGCAAATGCAAACAAATGCAAATATAAATTTACATTTTCCTTATATCTTGCAAGAATGGAGGCATACTATCCATGCTATTTGTTCTTTGCTTTTTTCATGATACATTATGTCTTAGACACACTTTTTATAGCCTTATAGTGTTCCATTATTTAAACAAGTCTAAATGTATTTAACTAAAATTTCCATTTGAGCTAGGAAAATAATCTTTGTAAGGATAAAGCATATATAAAGAAGAAAATATTCATACGTAATATGCTCCCTTGCTTTTCTGTCCTGGGTTCCAAGTGATTAGATCTGACCAATAAAGTATGAGTAGAAAGGATGTGTGTTACTTCCAGGCAAGGGCAGAGAAAACCCATATGTAATTGTTGAGTCTTTCCTCAGTTGTACAGTGGTCAAGGAGACTGAATGGTCATGATGTTGTGGCCACAAGATGAGGGCCTTCATCAGTCAGAATACTGGATAAATTTTGCTGAAAAGTTCTCTGTCAAACTGCAATGGGATTATAGTGTTTTGTTAGTCCACTGGAATTTGAGGCTTGTCTTTATTTTGTAGTATTAATTAACATATCTTAATAGAATCATAAGTTTCAACTAGAAGAATCTTTGTTAATATTTAGTGGATGAAAGGTTTTGTGTGGAAATTTTGAATATATGTGCAATGTTTTTTTTTCCTGCAGAATCACTAGGAATCTTTAAAGTCTTAAAAGGAGTCCAGAACCTAAAATAAGCTTAATATTGCTCATCTGGCTTAATCCCTTGTTATGGATTGAATTGAGTCTCCCCAAAAAGTATGTTCAAGTCCTAACTCCTGGTCCTTTGAGTGCAAAATTATTTGTAAATAAGATCTTTGAAGATGCTATTAGGAAAGGCCAAACTACATTAGGGTGGGTCCTAATCAAATGACTGGTGTCCTAATCAGGAAAGAAAATTTAGGCACAATAGAAAGGCAGGGACAGAGACTGTGATAATGCAGCCACAGGCCAAAGAATGCTATGGATGCTAAGCCACCCACCAGGAGCCAGGGTAGAGTAGTGGAAAAGATTCTCCCCTTTAAGCATGGAGCTGCTTACTTCTTGATTGCAGATTTTTAGCCGCTAGAACCATGAGACGGTGCATTTCTGTTGTTTGTTTGTTTATTTATTTATTTATTTTAGGAGGTATGAGGGATTAAATCCAGGACCCCGTACATGCTAAGCAGGCGCTCGAACACTGTTTAGCATGCTCCCCAAGTTACTGTTGTTTAAGCCAACTAGACTGTGGTACCTTATTACAGCAGCCCTGGCAATCTAAGATACCCTTCATTTTACAGACAATAACAATAAGAACCAAAGAAACTAGAGTGTTGCTCTAGAAGGTCCAGCTAGGTTACAGATCTTTCTCCTCTCAGTTCTATACCATGTCTCATCGCAGCCCAGTTTAAGATAGTCCAATTGTGTTTAATATAGTCCAATTATGTTAAACCACAGCCCTGAATTAGCCAGCTGTTGTTTCTTCCCTTCTCCAAGAGCAACTTCTCCAAATTTGTCCAAATCACCAAAATATCATGTCAGTTCTGCCCCACTCACCATTCCTATCATAGCGCAAGCACCCTCTCTTTGGGATGATGGTAATGGCTTCCATACTGCTCCATCTTCCAGTCACAACATACTCAGGACTTATTGGGAGAAAAAAACACAGAAAAAATGATTTATTCCAAAAGTAAATCATAACCTCTCCCCGAATTCTTCTTAAACTTAAAGAAAAAAATATTTTAAACTATGGCTTATAAGGTCCTTACCTGGTCCAACTTGCCTCACTCATCTTTTCTACTACATGAAAATGCTTTCCACATATATTTCCATGGCAAAATATGCCTGATCATTCAAGTTTCTACACAAAGATCACGTCCCTGACCACTCTGTCTGAAATACTCCCTCCCTCTACTACCTTATATCCATTCACTTTATTTTTTTTTCTTTAAAGAAGTCACTTTCTTAATTTTTAAAATGTGCTTATTTGTTTATAACCTTTCTTACTCCTCAAATAATGCAGGCTCCAAGAGGTTGGGAATCTTTTTTGTTTTGCTCAAAGTTGTATCACAGTACCTAGACTAGTACCTTGCATCTGATGGTGCTTAATGTTTATTAATCAATAAATAAATGCTAATTCTAAAACCATTTTCCATTCTGCTGTTTTGCTCAGAATTCCTTTCATTTTTCTTCTATTGTCTAAGAACTATCCATCTTTTAATGCTCAAGCCTTCTATGATTGAGTTATCTCCCCCTGCCTTTTCCGACATCTGTGGCAGCTACAGCTACAAAATAGACCTTTTGACGCTTGATAAGTGAGACAGTATAGTATGTGAGGAAACACTTTGCCCCAGAATTCAGAAGACTCACCCCACATCTACTTTTGACTCAAATACAAATGGAATTTATGACCTTAGATATGCCTTGTTTTCAGAATCTCAGTTTTGTACCCATGAAATAAGAATGATATAAATTATGGTTATGATGATACTGCTGCCTCTGAAGCTGCCCACATCTATATTTTATTTTATATACAAAAATTAAAGTACAAAATTCATGTTTATGTACACTATAAATGCAATAAATGTAAGGAACCATTATTGCTATTAGTATTATTGTTATTGTTCTGTATTGTGGGAAACTATAGTTCACTTTCCTGATTAAATTTTCTAGAAGCTTCTTTTAGAACTAGTAATAGTTTCAACAAGGAAACCTAGGAATGAGCCTTTATGTCTTTGAAGGCATTTGCTCTAATAACATTATGAGGCTTCTTGTAACGTTAAAACGTTATTGGTTGCTCTATGCCCACATTCTATATCAATTTGAGAACTTCCTTTTCTACCATGGAAAATAAGATACCATTTAGCAAGAATCTCTTGGAGTCAACATTTTTAAATTTTTCATCAATTTTTCACCAATATTAACTGGTTTTAACAGATAGTTTTACCTCACTAGTTGCCTTCCTTCCTTCAATTGACCAATGCCTACAAAGGCATCAGCTGATTTTTATTGTGCATAGAAATTTTTCACCTGAACCAATTCTATAATAATCCTCTACTTCCTCAGACCTAAGCATATTATTTAAATATATGTATACCACTTATACAATAGGCTGTAAAAGAACCTCTTCGGAAGCATATTGAACAACAAAGCAAATGAAAACCTGCTAATGCACTCTGAATCACATACTGTGCAAGAGCAGTAAATTGTTTCCTTGGTGGTTTTGACAACACTGCCTCTGAACATAATTGAATGTCATTCGTTTATATGTTTGCAAATAAGGTCCCAGTGACATTACACCTGGGAGTGTGCACACTCTGTTTCCTGTTTATGACAGAGGAGCCAGACATATGGCCTGTGGGCTTGGTTTGGCCCCAGAGCTATTGCAGAGTCCTCCCACCAGTTTTCAGCCAGTTCACCCCGTCACAGTGAATCAGCTCAGTCAGAAGCAGTGCTTCCCATCAAGAAACGAGGAGAAATGTGGCTTCTCCAACTACTAGCTCACTGGGGCTTCCGAGCACTGAGGTGGCTAGAAAGAGTTCTTGCTACTTACAAGAGAATGCCACATGCTATGTAAACGGAAGAAAAGGGATAGGCTGAAAGAGGAAGAGAGTTGTTACAGTGAAGCCTGCAAGGAGGAAGGTTTAGAAAAGAGGAGGGAAAGGCTACATGGAAACCAGGAAATGGGAGCTTTAAGACCTACTCTGCTTGAAGAAACTATGTGATCTTGGGCAAATCTCAACTCCATAAATCTTAGTTTCCTCCTCTGTAAAATAAGAATTGAAATAGTTTTGAAAATTTTTCTTTACCAAGGAATATTTTTATTCCCTCTTTCATAGACCTCATATTTTAGAAGGTTTTCTTTGTTAAACAAATTGTATTTATTGATCTGTTTTCCAACTATTACTAAAGATATCTACAGCCACCATCAGCATGATCACTGACACATTGGATTGGCATAATTCCAGCCAACAAGCAAACCTGTTATTTGATTATCTATTTAGCATTGAAATATGGAAAATACCTTGAAACTATCAATATTACTCCATGGAGTTTTGGACTTATTGTGAACATTTTTTTTTTCAGGTTTTTTTTTCCCAACAAATATTCAATAAACACTGTGTAAGGCAATGATAGTATTAAATATTGAAGAAATAAAAACTGTTCTTGATAAACTCCCAAAGTAGTAGGAAACTGGTAAAGAAAAGAAAAAATCAGCAAAAATAGTAAATGTAATAATAGAGCTATAAATCAAATATGGGATCAAGACAAGGCCTATCGATCAATAGCCTCATTGAAAAAAAACAAAGAACAACAAAACCCTATTTGCAGCGACTCCCTTAAAAAGAGAGGCAAGTGTTCATATTGCTCACCCAAAGACTTAAATATGCATGACAAGCACAGCATTTTATTTGCATATTTTAGAAATTAATTTTATTCCTGACTTCATCTTGCTTTATCTACCTTATTTTTCCTTTGCCTTAATTTTCTCATTTTTAAAATTTATAAACACCATAGATGAATGTTATTATTTTACGAATCAAATAATTTAAAGTCAATTAAAAATTCCATATTCATCCTCCTTTACCTACCTCATCAAACCTTCTCTCCTGCCTAACGGTAACTGTAATCACTGCTATAAATCACTTTTCTGTTTCCTTCCAGATCTAAACACACACACACACACACACACACACACACACATACACACATATATATTAAGAAATACAAAAGCCTACCTCATCAAACCTTCTCTCCTGCCTAACTGTAACTGTAATCACTGCTATAAATCACATTTGCGTTTCCTTCCAGATCTAAACACACACATATACATACATATATATTAGGAAATACACACAATTTTAACATGTTAATGCACTCCTCTTGTATGTTTTGTTTTTTCTTTAATTTAACTGTATATCTGGGGATTTTTCTATTTCATTGCTTTTAATGAATGCACAATATTCACATAATGCATAAAGCTGACCTTAACCATTCCACTATTGCTATTTTCCAGTTCTTTCCTGTTTAAACAAGGATGCACCAAATATCTATATGCCTGCATCTTTTACACAAATATATTTGTTCAAGTAACAATTATTGATTTCAACTATCTGGCTGATATTGTTGTTGGTTTTCTGTTTTGATATATCAGTGAACAAAAGAATCAAAGATCCTTGCCCTATGGAGCTTAAAATTTAAAGGTGGAGACAGAAAATAAAAAATAGAAACAGTAAAAAGTAAATTAAACAGTATGATATAAAGTGATACATCCTATGGAAAATGAAAAAGCAGAGCAGGTTGAGGGGATACAGAAGCATAGGGAGTTGGGGGTGTGGGTTAGAAGTTTAAATAAGATGATCAGGGAAGACCTCATTGAAAAAGCGACACTTTAGCAAAGACTTGAATGGATGGGGCAGTTAACCATCTGGTGGAAGATCACTTCAAGGATGGAGGCAAGAAATGTAAAAGCCCTACTGTGGGAGGGTGACAGGTATGTTAGAGAAAGAGCAATAGACCAGCGTGGCTGGAGCAGCGTGACCACTGGGGTGCAGTAAGATTCCATGATCAGATATATTTGAGGGGGCGAGGAAGGAGCTTACAGAAGACCTTGTAGGAGAGGTGAAGACTTGAGGTTTCACTCTGAGTGACCTGAGAATCCAGTGAGGATTTTGAGAAGAGGAGTATGATTTTGACTTCTGTTTAAAAAGCTTTTCTCTGCCTGCCATGATGGGAATAGAGTGTTTGTGAGGCCAGAAGAAAGGCAGGTAGATGCAGGGACACCACTTAGGAGACCATTGCCTTAATCCAGAAAGAGATAATAGAACACAGACCAGAGTAGTGGAGATGGAAGAGGAAAAATGTGGTCAGAACCTGGTAACAACTAATAGCTCATTTTTGGACTAATGTGGAAGACCCAGTAGAGAGAGGGGAGTTGATGTTTCAAGATGGACATGAATTACTAGAAAATGTCTTTGGATACAGAGAAGGAGCTGAAATCTAGTGCACAGGAGGAGGAAATGGTTTTAGATAGAAGTAGCTAGTTTGCCTCTGACAATAGGATAATAGCAAAGAATATAGGCTCATGTGTGGTTTGAGGGCAGATGTGATCGTGGAAATCTGTGGTATTCATTTTTTATTGTTTCAGTTTTCTTCATGAATCAGATGAGAGTAAGTCCAGGGGAGGAGATGTTATAAGTAAAACGAAGAAAGAGAAAGTGTGATATTGAAACAAGAGAGTAGAGGAATTAATGGAACAGGAAATAGTATCATTACCTGACTAGAATTAAGAGAACTCATGAAGTTTGTGGTTAGGAATGTAAACTGAGATCAGCAAGGATGGCTGTGTGTTTTTCTTTCCTTATGTCTAGAGTGGAGATCTAGATTTAACCAAGTTATGGTCTTATTAAAGAAGTAAAAGTAATGAAAAGGCAGTTAGGCAGTTAGTGAATATTAGGAAGTGATTATAAGGATTGACCATGGAATCTAAGCTGGGTAAGGAGAGGGATGTGAGCATCAAAGGTGTGAAAGTCAGTGAAATTTTTCTTGGATCAATTGATTGGAGATACCAGTGGGATCACAGATTTTTTGGTATTTGTAACCAGAGAAAGTAAACTAGAGAGATAGATAATGATGGTCAGAAAGAGGGATGTATGTAATTGAAATTATGGACGGGACAAATGACCCAGTACCTAAGTTAAGGTGGAGAAAAAGATAATTGGAAGATGAAATTCAAGGTTCTGGGGATTTAGAGTGTTGAAATGATAATCTACATGAAATATTGAAATCACCAAGATGAAAACAGGACTTGCGGCAGAGAGAAAGGGTGCTAGGAGCTAAAAGAATCAAGAAACCAGCCAGATAGATCTGAGAATCTGAGGGTAACAGTGAAGGTTATTGGAAGATATACCTAATGGCATGCAACTCTAAGAAATTTTAGGAAGGAGGAAGAGCAATGTTGAAAGGTGTATGAGGAACAAGAAAGACAACTATCCTAACTCCAGATCTAATGATACAAGGGCTGCATGAGAAAAAAACAAGCATCATCTGGCAGGGTTACAAGGAAACCAGTGTCCTCAGGGGAGTTCCTTAGATCAAGAGAGAAAATTAAACAATAAAAAGCAGTTTGTAGCATAAGGAATTTTGTTAATGTTGAACTAGGAATTCCAGAGACAACAATGGAAGACTATCAGAAGATAGGGAGTTTTAAAAAAGAGTAGGAATATGAGATGTGCAGAACATTGTGGGAATTACAGGGTGGGAAGTGACAGATGCATTGGAAATTATGTCAGGATAAGGCGAAATATTGACAGCAGTTCTAGTGGATTCAAGGGAGATGGTTGGGGCAGGACAGAAGTGCTGGTTAGTAAGGAGGGTGGGTGAACTCAGTTAGTGGGAGCAAAAGAGCCTGGAGATTTACTGATTTAATTAACAAGTACCCATTGAATCCCTACTATGTGGTACAAATCGTTGTAGGTGCTAAGTCCTCAGCTGTGACCAAAGTACAGTTCTTACCATCTATAACTTACTTTCAAATGGAGAAGGCAGAGAGTAAATGAGATAAAATCAGTTACTAATAAGAGATAAGATGAAAAAATAGACTAAACAAGAGGGGATCAAAAATAATAGTGGTGTTATTTTGTATAGGGTGGTTAGGGAAGACGTCTTTGAGAAGGTGATACTTGAACAGGCATCTGAATGAAATAGAGAAGTGAGTTTTGCAAATAACTGGGGGAATGTGCCAGGCAAGTAATAGAAAAAATAAAAAGAAGAGTAGTAGGAAATTAGATGAGGTTGGAGTAAGAACCAGGATCCTGATTCAAATGTGTGAGAACTGTGTGTGTGTGCGCGCGCATGTATAAGACACATAAAAGATGAATACATTTGTAAAAATATAAATGTGCTTCCAAAAGGGTTTACTAGACTCTACGTATATACACTTCAATAATATTCCAAATTTTACTGCCCTTAGCAATGTCTAAGATTTCCCTGGTCAAGGCCAAATAATGCTCATCTTTATATATTTACTCCATGTAAGAGACAAAATTATCTCATCCTATTTAAAGAAGTGTTTTTAAATGTTTATTGGACATTTGCATATCATTTACATTAGTTTGACCATATTTATTTGCTCATTATTTATTGGTTTGTTCTTTTTAATTATGTTGGTTATAGGAGTTCTGTCTTTGATGTGAGTACTTAACCCTGATCTGTCATATGTGTTCTATTATAATTTTGTTTCTGGTACTCTTTACTATATAAACATTTAAAATTTATATATAGTCAATTGTGTTACTATTTCTCTTCTCAGTTTCTTAATTTTCAAATCACTTTTGGAATGAGGTGTGAAAATAAATAAAAGGTAAGAATAGCTCTTCATATATTGTTTACAATGCACCAGACACAATTCTTTCTTCTTTTTTTCCCACAGATAATTGAAGATTTATTCTTACTGAATATTACATAGGAAATTTCTTGATAACCAAGAGAAAAAGGTAAGCAAACAGTCAGGAATTATGGCCTTGATTTTGTGTTCTTTTGTGGAGAAACAAAATCATAACCAGATAACCCTGTTTGTCAATTTTTTTTTCTTAACCACAGTTAATTCCCAGTGTTGGGAATGTTTACTTCAGGTCCATATTTCATACTCTTTAGTGTGTTTATGTTTCCTGTCCACATGCTAAGTATCCCAATTTTTTAAAATTTAATTTTAAATAAATTTTAGGTTACAGAAAAGTTACATCGAATATATAGGGGATTCCCATGTAACACACAACCCCCCCCCTCACATTTTCCCCTATTAATACCATCTTACATACGTGTGGTACATTTGTTACAATTGATGAACAAATATTGAAGCACTGCTACTAACCATGGTCAATAGTTTACATTATGGTTTACACTTTGCACCATGCAATTTTATAGGTTCTGACAAAATTATAATGGCCTATATCTGTCATTTCAGTGTCATGCAGAACAATTTCAATGCCCAAAAATGCCCCAAGTTCCACCTATTCTTCCCTCTCCCTCTACTCAGAAACTCTTGTAACCATTATCTTCATATCAATGTTAAAAGTTCTTCCATTACTACAATAATAAGTCTACTTTGGTCCATGGTTGCATTGCCCCCTTATGTTTGTTCAATTCCTTAATCTTAAGGATTTGAGGATGGTGATGCCTGCCCTGCTTCAGAATGAGAAGGGGTTTAGACCTAATGGGGCATATGGAAGGAAATGTTTTGCTTGCAGTTGTAGATACTCTTCTTAAGTTTTTACATACATAAAATTTTCTAATTCTCACAACAACCCTAAGAGGCAGATTCTGAAATTAACCTCAATTTACAGATGAGGAAGATGACCTACAGGGAGGTTCAATAACTTTTCCAAGGTCCTGTGACTGGTTATAAGAGTAGCTAAGATTAAAACTCAGAAAATAGGCGTTGAAAGTCACTATGCTCTATGCTATCCTCTCATAAGCAATTAATTATGCCTTTTAGAGCCTAGGAAGTTGTCATTTAGGAATTAAGATTTCAATGGAGTGTTGAGAAATAAATAGAAAGGAAGTTCAAAGAAGAGCCTGTAAAGTAACATAAAATTTTGTAAGTTGATGGCATTTTCTAGATTTGGAGCAAAGTTGATTGTCACGGTGTATCAGATACAAGGAGTAGAGAGTGGGAATTCAGATGAGAAACAAACATTTTTATTAAAGGATCTATGTACCATGCTAAAGGCAAGGATTTTCTTCTGAATGACCAGGAAAGAAGCTGTTGTTGCAGTAGAGTTAAGAGCAGGTTTTAATTATGACTTTACCAATATCTAGCTCTCTGAAATTAGTCAAGTTGCCAAACTTAACTAAACCTTAGTAGACATATCTCTCAGATGTAAATAAAACTTAGGGTTGCTTTAAAGATTTAGATATAATAATGATTGCTCAGAATTTAGTATAAAGTCTAGCAAGTAATAAATGTGTAACACTATCAGTTCTTATTACTAGTCAAATGATGTATGATGAGAGACAGTGGGATATCAAGTCCAGAGAAAGATGCAGGTAACTCTAAATAGGTAATGGGAACAGGTTTTGAAGACCATTTGAATTCAGAGGATGAGAGAGAAAAGAGAGATAAGGATAACATTTTGAAGTTATTTTCAAAATAAATTTTCAAGTTTGGAAACTAGGTATTTGGAGATGTAAACTGGGGTCAAAATGAAGGAAGAACAAGAGATTTATAGACAAAGTGTTCAGTTAATTTTTGGAAGCATTAAATTGAATTGTCTACACACAGCTTATCTATATTCCAACCATTTCAACATTAAGAAGAGATCAGTAAAACTGGTTTATAAAATATTGTATCTACTGAAAATCTCTATTAGCCAATATCTCTCTGTTTCACCACTACAATAAAAATTATAAAATACCTAATGTATTTTTACAATAAAATTATTATGTTTACAATAAAAATTATAAAATACCAATAAAAATTATAAAATACAATTATAAAGCCATATATAAATTATAAATCATCAAAGGATTGTACAGTTATAAGAACCCAAAAGATCTAAGCTTCTGAGAAACTGCAATACCTTAAAGTTCCTTCTGATCACCAAATATTAAATTATGCACAGTATAATTATATTGTTCAGTGTATTTTATTGCATTCTAATGATACAAAAATTAGAAATATACAAATGTTATGGGCATGAAAAAATACATGCTTATTTCTAGGACAGTCTTGATTTTAAATTTATTAATTTATTTTGTAGGCTGTTAGTTTTTAAAAGAGAAACATTTATTGAGTTAATCCATTGAATGTCAAGTATCTCTGTCTCTTTTGAGCACAGAGTTGGTGACAGCAGGAAATGAAACTCAACAAATAACCTAGAATAGCATCATCAGGCAATGTCCATTTATTGGAACAATGGAACCTCAAAACAAAGGCATTCTTGCTTTGTGCATTTGACTCTAAAAACTATCTAGTCAATTATGCAAAAATGCCCTACACCTGTGCTATGCTAAATCAAATTAAATTTGTTGTGCTATGTTTCCATTTTTATTAAATCTGAATGCTGATACAGTGTTTTCAGAATGCCAGATTAGTTTTCAAATTAGAGTTTAAAAACTTTATTCCAACCTGAGGAATTTAATTTTATGAGAGACTTAAACATCTATACTCTGAAAAGACACCTGCTTGCTCATGGTAAATATATGACTTTAGTATACTTTAAAGAGCCTTTGAAAAGTTAAAAAAAAATCAGCAAAACCTGCTAACAAAAATAGACAAGATGTTCAAAGGATTTTAAGTATGTTAAGATATCAAAATTTAAATGCCATTTGAAAGGGATTCTGGCATTATATTTAGGGTTTTAGCATTTTGACACTGACAAATCTTACTGCAGGGTTCCAAAATCTGAAGAGAACACCTGTTAGTGATGCTCAAATGCCTGAATTAAAATGTAGTTTTGATATTTCAGTTATTAGATTAAAATCAGAAACCTTTAAAAATACGGTAATTTAAGTAGGATTCTTTTTTTGGGGAGATGGGGGCTTTTAAAACACAAATTGACTCAGTTTGATTCTAAAAAGCTTCTAAATTGAAGACTAAGTGAATGTGCCTTGACCATATGATGCAGTTTTATTCCATATCAAATGGAGAAGTAAAAGAGTAGAGTGTGATATCTTGCTGTTAAGACATAATGAGAAGATTTAAAAATTCTTTTAAATAAACCCTTAAATGGAAATATTCATAAAGGATAAAAATATTCATGTGGTGTGATGTGACCTTTAGAGTCACATAAGAAAGACGAGTCCAATTCATTATTCATCTAGGTATTGCCTATTATAAAATAATAGAGACTTCAAGTGCTTATATATAACCATTAGAAAGATCTGTGCAATAATGTAATTGACTACTGCAAAAAAATACCTGTAAGCTGAATAGCCCAGATAATATACAACACTTCTGTAAAGTAACTTTTTAATTGACTTAGAAAAGAAAGGTATTATAAGAATACTTTTGTAACTTAAGAGATGATAGAAGGAAATCTCTCTTTTTCTAAACTTTTGCTTCACTATTATTCAAAATGTTGGATATGGCTATAAAGAACTTCCCTCACTTACATTAAAGTTTTTCTAAAAACTCTCTTATATTAAAGTGTGACATACCTGTATAAATAAATGATGTAAAAAATCTCCAAACTGAAGTCTTGGAAAATTTTTATCAAAATTAAACTTCTATTTATAATTCCATCTAGATATCTACATGAAATATTTACTAGCAATTAGGATAAAAAAGAAAAGCTCCTTCTAAATCAAATGATTTTATTTGTAATTTGAACTTTCAAAAATTAATAAAGTAGTACACACATTTATTTTATAGAAAAAGAAAAAAATTTCCATCTATAATGTATGTGCTGCTCAAAGTGATTTAGTAGCCTCTCTTGAACAGACATTGTAAGTAGATAGACAAAAAGAGAGGTGAGGTGAATTCTTGGAAGTAATATTTTTGAGTGAATTATACACGGAGTTCTTATGATAATGTATGTAAATTAAAAATAAGTCAGTAAAGCAGGAATGAAAATAGTCAAATTTTAAACTTTTTTTCACAGCTTTCTAAGCCTGACTTATTTCTCTGTCTAAAGGAGAGGAAATATGCTAGTTTGTGTTGGAAAGACCTAGAACAGCAAAATGCTGAATACTTGCCAAAGCAATTTAAAATGGCTTTCTTGTTCCTTTAGAACCATCTACACAGCACTAAGTTCCTGAGTATAATATTTTCACCTTTTCTACGTGTGTCTACTTGATTTGGGTGGACTTTTTTTCTAGAAAATTTTATTAATTTTGAAGCAACTATTTTTTAAGGTTTTATATGCTCCATGGAATACTTTACAACAATGAAACTTTGCACTTTAAAATAAATAAATCTCAAAAACAATTTAAGTGAACTCTTGTCTGGAAGGCAATGCCTCTGTGTGCTATTTCAAATTCTTCTTGGCTCCGCTGTTGCACAAATGTCCTTTTTGAAGTATGAAAGGCAGTTTTGCAGGTGTCATTCATTGTCTACTGAAAAAAGAGGGTGCAGTCTGAAAGTCAAGTGAAATTCTAGAACCACCTCTATATCATGAGGTAAAAATTGTAATAAAGTATTTGGAGAGGTAAAAGATAATTAAAATACAGTAACAATAATGGGACAAGTTTAAGGAACTGTGTCTTTTATTTTGGAATGGATTCCATGAAGAGTTCTTATGATAATGCATGTAGATTAAAATTAGCTCAATAAAGCATAATTAGAAAATAGTTAACCTTCAAATACTTTTTAAGAGCTTTTTAGTTTAAATTTAAGGATATATTCTGTTTTGTTACCACTGAATTACTTTGTTTCTTTCCATGAAGAGATGGAAAAGGAAACAAATTTGTTTTGCAATTACCCAGTTTCATAGATGTGGTACCAACTTTGAGAAATATTTTAATTTTGGTTATGATTCAGGTTAACTTGGAAACAATTATAAAGCCATATATAAATTATAAATCATGAAAGGATTGTACAGTTATAAGAACCCAAAAGATCTAAGCTTCATTTGCTAAGAATAAAATGCTGATAACCATGAGTTGCAGTTATGGTTTGGATGTACTTAGGAAAGTTGACTACGTCAAAAATGTCACCTTCTTATTCAGCATATTAGCTCCCTGGGTGTCTTCAAGACATATCTGCTGACTTTTCTTTCAAAATTTACACTTCCCTTAGCTATGCTGCAATATCACTGCTATGGAAGAGTGAGCTGGCTTCCATTCTGCCTCATGCATCATCAACCGTACTGTCAGTAAAGTGCTAATTGCAGAAACTTTATTACTTGAGGTGATATTGAACCAGAGAGAGCACAGCTTGATTTTCCATATTCCAAACTTGGCAATGAGAGCAATTAGGGGAAAAACTATCTTTTTTTTGTTTCAATTTGTAAGCTAAGCAAAATTGAAATGGGTGTCAATGGCAATAAAATAGAAATTTAAAATGATGTCCTTCTAGGTGATTTTATAACTTGGTATAAAAATATCTCATTAACCCCTTCTTATCAAAAGCCATATTTTACACCTTAGCAATACTTGCAATTCTATAACATAATTGGACACCTGTAGTTGGAGAGAGAAGGAACCACACCTTATTTTGTGTTTCTATCATTCAAGTATTTTTGGCAAGGGAAGTATACTTCAAAAATGTGCTTTATATATACTTTCTAAATTTAGATAATATATTTCCTATGGGATCTAAAATATTTAGAGTACTTTTTAAAACATTATTTCTGGATATGAGTTTGGAGGTAGCACAAGAAATTTCATCTAAATATACAAAAATAGATGAAGATGAGTTAATGGGAAAATTTATTGGGATAGATGCATTAAGAATTGTCTGGGACTATTTCCAGAATGAATTGTGTATAAGAGATTATTAGACAAATCAGCAAATATAATTATGTGTAAAATCTTAGGGGAGATTCCATGTGCTTTGAAACACATGAGATATACATCTAAATCAGACTTACATGTCAGAAAAGAAGAAACAAATATATGTTACAATCTCAAGGAGGAGAAATAATTAGGGATATGAAGGTGGAAAGTGCAGAGTAGAGGAAAAAGAAAGTATCCTCATCCTAGGATGCAAAGTGCACAATGGCCCTGGGATTATTATTTTTTTTAAATCATGGCAATTTAGACAGTACAATAAGACTGAAGTTAGGAAATTAAGTGGGTGATGTGAAGTAGAAGGGCATTAGCCTATGAAGTAAGCTTTGCAAGATCTTGAAGGGGCTAGCAAGCCTGCTAAAGAATTTCAAATTTATCTGAAGGGCAACAGGAAGTCATGTAGAGATTTGCACAAGAACTTAACATGAGCAGATTTGTATTTTTGAAAGGTCAATCTTGCTGTAGTCTGTAGACTTGCCTGGAGGGAGCCAAGACTGAAAATAGGGAAACCACTTAGGAAGCTATTGTACAATTGTAGTGCTCAGCCAGGGTGGTAGCAGGAGGAAGGAGCAGAAAGATTTGAAAGATTTTAAGAGGTAGAATCAACAAGCCTTGATAAATGACTGGTGTGAAGTGAGGGAGAGGAAAGATTCAAGGATGACACTTAGGTTTCTGACCAGGACATCAAAATGGATGCTGACGCCATTTGCTAGAACACAGGAAGAAGGACAGGTATTGGGGGTAAAGATGATGAGTTTACCTGTAGACCTTCTGAATTTAACAATTCCCGTAAGACATCCAGGTAATCAATACCGGTTAAAATAGTGGCCTATGGAATATAAGCCTGATAAGGAGAAAGTGAAAACTGGCAGGTGATGATGAGGGGAAAAGGTGAGGGGTCAGGATCTGAAAATTGCAATAAGTTATATGGACAATAGTAGGAAATTTTTACTCAGAGTGGGATGTCTGAATGTGATCAGAAATCAACAAATCTTGGTGATGACTGGTGCATAGGGTGGCTGTGGGATGATAGACTGAAGTGCAGCTGAGGTGAGAGTCTTTGGAGATAAGGTATTAGCAACTCAGAAAAGTGTTTTGTTTCCATTTTCCCAGTGTTCATGGTGAGACTTCATTTGGAACTCAGGCACTATTCGGATGTGGAGTGTATTGTTGGTTAATATCTGCATCCTAATATTTATACCCATACGTACAGTGAGTCATACAGGTCAGTGGCTGGTGTTCCTGCTGCAGATAATAATAGAGAGAATGATGCTCTTGTTGGAGAAAATAATGACTGATCTACAAGTTAATCAACAAGAAGATGTAAGTTTATAACACAGCACTGTTGAGACCAAAGACATGAACTTGATATATAACTCGTTTAATTAACATATTCACCACTATCGGATTATCGAGTTTTATTTAATCAAATTTAATACAAGCATGCTGGTATAGATGAAACTAAAATGTATACACAGACAAACATTCATGAAGTTGGGGAAAGAGTGCTTATTGTGGACTCAAGGTTTGGGAAGACTTGTGGAAGAAATGAAGTTTGGATCTGAACTTTAGAAGATGGGTAAAACTTAAACTAGATTAGTTATACTGTCTAGTAAGTAAACATTCCATAGGCCTGAGTTCAAATCCTGAGCCTGCCTCTTTTTGGCTATTAGCCCTTGGTGAAATTCATTAATCATTCCAAATGTAGGTTTTCTCATGTGTAACAAAAGGAAGTAATGTAAAAGCATTTCTTCCTATAGCATTTAATTGATGTGACAGGACTAAAAATGTTATCATCAAAAAGACAAAGCTTACAAAATACAGGGTTTAGATAAAGGAGGAAATTTCTCTTTAAAAAATTGAACATGCATTTTGCTGTGAATTCTTTTAAATATAAAAAAGGTAACTATTGTATCCAAAATATGTGGCAAATTTAATGGCATTGGAATATGCTAAGGTGAATATTAACTTTCACTAAGAAACAGTTTTCTTCATGGAGGATTATGCTTATCTGCCCACTTTCATGGGCATTTACTTGTTACATGTAACAAGTAAATATTATGAGGTTTTTTTGGTAGTAATTATCTCACTGGGTTGTGGAAATGGGCAAATCTAAATTCTATACAGCAGGCCAAAAGCTGGGAACTCCGATGAAGGTTTTTGATGAATTCCCCAGGAAGAGCTTGTTGGCTGAAACAGAGATGGAAATTATTCCTTCTGACTGCTGAAATCATCACTTCTCCTTTTAAGGTCTTCAACTGATAGTATGAAACTTCTCTCATTGTTGAAGGCAATCTTCTTGGTTAATTTGAGATGTAATTAGCTATAGATGCAATCAACTTACTTATTTAAGTCCATGAAATATCCTCATAGTAACCATCAGGTAAATGCTTGCTTGACCAAACAAGCAGACACCAAAACCTGGCCAAGTTGACAAATGAACTTGACTATCATATCTACCATGGTACTTTGGATATACCTGAATGGTAGGATCATCAAAAAAGAGTATAACTTTCATTAATTTGGTTATCTGAGCCAGAGACTCCTGACTAAGCTGTATTGAACTTATAACATAAGTCACAACCAAGATTTGGGGGTTCTGCCCTACAGCAGTATAATTAAAATGATCCTATGACACAGACAGTAAAGTTGTTTATCACAAATGAGAGAATAGATCAAAAGAGGGAAAAGTCCAATCTTATATATAGGCCTGGACAGACAAATCAAGATAAAAATAGTAAAGTTGCAATAAATGATATATTGCAGCATAATTTTATCTTTGTAATGAAGTTATGGCAATATAGTTAATATTGCCCATGTTGAATAGTTTATCATTAAACAAACCATTTTCTAAGCCATTAATTTTATGCCACACAGAAAACCCTCCATGTTTCATGTTTCCTTCCTTCTAGGAGCTTACAGTCTAAGGCCTATGTCTATGTAGCATAGATTTAAGCATAAAACAAAGTAAATTCTGTTTAACGTTCTCATTTTAGGTATGATGAAAAGCACACTGATGGCAGTATTAGAAATGAAAGCCACCTGATTATACAGGCCTAAGTGCTCTATAGTTGGTGGGTAACTTAGTGGTTTTCTCTTTGATGATAGAAAAAGATATTTTGTGGAAGAAGTGAGAAGTTACGGTAGTTTGAATAAATAGCATTAGAAGGCTAGAAGACAGGAGGAAGCGAGTGGCAAAAACAGGTTGAGCTTTGAAAAGGATGTGTGAGTCAGGCTATGGAGAAGATTGGAGAAGTGAGGTCTTTGAACTGTTATCTGGGCTTTTAGGACATGAATTACAGGAAGTAAGAATTATGTCTGTTGCCATTGTGTCTCTGATAAATACCCTGGCCATTTCAGATCTCTACATCAGAATTGTTGGCACAACATTCTAATACCTTTGCTCCTGAAGACTTGGTATGGATGGTTGCATATTGCTTTGTAGCAATGTTCCTGACTCTTCAGCCAGCCCCAGAATATCTTTGGGAATTGAAAGTGGGCAAGTGATGCCCCTGAAAATTCTCATTGCTACTCAGAGCTGAAAGACCTTTGCAGAACTGTAAATTTAGGAAAGCCATGCAGAAAATAGCAAGAGGGTGACTGTTCATTCTCTACCTTATAACAGAAGTGACTTCTTGAAACGCTAATCTGATCATATAATCCCAACTGCTGTTTAAAATTTTTCTATGGCTTTCCATTCCTCTTAAGTTATATGCCTTAAAAAACCCATAAAGGGGACACAATGACCTAAAAGGCTACACATGACCTAAACTCTGTCTACCTCTCCAGCTCCAATCTCACCCTCCTCCCCTAATCCCCTTTCTGGAGTCACCTGGACTTCTTTTATTTTCTTGAACACCACGCTACATCTCACCATGAGGTTTTTAAACATGAAAGATACTCTACCTGGAATGAATTTCCTTCCCTGCTTAGCCAAGTTCACCTCTACTCATATCTCTGTGCTATATCTCATATGCCACTGTGATGGTTAGGCTAATGTGTCAACTCAGCCTGCAATGAGCTACCTCGCATCCAATCAGTTGAAAACCTAAAAAGGAGAAGTGATGATTTCAGCAGTTAGAAGAGAGAATTTTTGTCTCTATTTCAGCCAGCCAGCTTCTCTTGGGGAATTCATCAAGAACTTTCATCAGAGTTCCTGGCCTGCAGCCTGTCCTATGGAATTTAGACTTGTTCAGCTCCACAGTCGTATGAGACAATTTTATAAAATCGCATGACATTTACAGATATCTCCTGTTGATTCTGTTTCCCTAGAGAACCCTGAGTAATACACACCCTAATTTATAATGTCACTATCTCAGTTATTCCATCTAGGGCTGGTAATGGGAGTCAGCCATCAGAATATGTGAGTGGTTTACTTTCATCTCAAGATTAATACACAGAGATGTAGGGTTTATGTGGCACAACAATAGACTTTTTAAAACAAAACATTAAATACTGCTTCTTTTTCAACTAAACTTGCTTATGAAAGATCAGATCTTTTTATTTTTTGAAGAAATATAGTTCTCATTTCCAAAATAAGGCATCACAAAAATAGTTCTCTTAAAAAAGAATGTTTTATTAATGAAGCATTTCAAATGAGAGAAGATAATATACATTCAGCAAAAGAAAATGAGTTTTTCTTATTTAGGGAAATTTAACCTAAAAATATAAACTATTTAATGGGGCAAGTAACATGTTTAGAAACACAGAAAGAGTCCCTGCCAAATCAAGCCTTACTAATAATCAGAAAAAGGTAAAAGATTGTGACATATTTTTAAATAAATCTGATATTTTCTTCACAGTGGGAAAATCATTCTACGTTTTATGTCTGTGGGAAATGTTAAATTTATTTGCATGAATAATGGTGTCAAATGCATATGTCTTTTTTGCTAAATTTGCCTACATTCAAGAAGTATTTGCTTTTTTAAAAACAGAACTTGAAAATCCTGGAAAAATTCAAATTTGAAAACATTGATGCTGTAAGTACACAAACAGTCCACCAAAAAATGTCCCTCTGTACTATAATCAGGCATATCTCTTTGGTAGTTAGACCTTATTTCTGGTACTTCTACTCCCTATAATCCATTTCTAGAAAGAAATTACTGTGCAAGCTCTTTGGAAGGATGACTTATTTAAACAAATACTCTGCAAGGAAAAAAAAGAAACTTTCCTAGAGCTAAACCCTTTTCTCCAAAGTATGTGACGATCCCACTCCAATTTTGTTCCTTGTAACTGAACATTATTATAAAGTCTTTAAAGATCTCACAACTGCTTAGTGTTTCCATTAAAAAAAAAATAGGAATATGGTGATATATCTGAAGATAGAGAGTTATAAAAAAATTCTAATGATATCTTTATACATTAAAAACACCAGTTGAACCTCATTATTCTTTAGTGGTTTTATTGTTAGGTCTATAGAAGAGAATTATTTAAACCTCAACATTTTAATTTACAATTTTCCAAAATATCCATGTTATTTCTAGCATACATGCACTTATACTTAACTGTTTTTAGTCTGGAATACTTTGCCATTTCTTACTTTGTGGACCCATTCTCTGAACAATTTCCACTCATCTTTGCGCTTGAGTGCAAATCAGTATCTTCGCTATCCCTGGACTTTTATAATGCCATCTCAGTGGAACTTTGCTTCCGCTCTTACTCTCCTGTCATTTTATTCCACATAGAAGCCAGGGAGACATTTTAATACTATTACTCAACTTCTCCTACACTTCAAATGAAACCCAGTCTTTATCAAAGCCTATGAAATTGTAATCTGGCCCCTCCTCACCCCTCTACTCCTGCCTTCTTGCTGTTCCTCAAATATGCCAAATTCAATCCCTCTTTCAGGAACAATTTCTCACTAGAACTTGGCAATTCTCACTCATGGCATTTAGGTTTCTGTTCAGTATCATCTCTTTAGGGAGACCTTCTAACTTAAATACAAGACAACACTGTCACAGTCTATCTCCTTAGTCTGTTTTATTACTGTATCACGTTTGCCACTTACTGAAATTTTGAAATTACATATATAACTTTTTTGTCATCCATCTCTTTGGCTAAAATGCAGACTCCGAGTGCAAGAACTTTACTAATCTAGCCATTGCTTTATTCCCAGGGATTAGATGAGCATGTGGGATGGATTATGTTCCTAATAAATATTTCTTGAATGAAAAAAAGAAATAGATCAAGAATATGTGATTACACGAAGCCTTTCCAAGTGCTGGGCATCCCTGGCATACTCCAGTTATGTAGATGAGATTGTTCCTTTCTTTATCCCAATATGGTATAAAAATTAAGCATTTATTGAGTACTTAATGTGTGTCCTTTTGCATGCTTACTGTGTGCCAAGCAGTGTCTTTACATATTGTCTTATATTAACTCACAACTACCTTGTTATGGTTATTATTATTCTCATTCCAAGGTCACAAAACAAGCAAGTGGCAGAGTCAAGATTCAACCTTAGGCAGTCTGACTCCAAAGATAGATTCCAAAGCCATTATGCTACACTGCTTCTCTTAGGAAAATCAATATAGTATTTTGCAATTATTTGTTGGCATATTAATATCACTACACTGTGAGCTTCTTTGAGGAAGAATTTTCCTTTATTCTAACGTGACAGAGCACAATATTAGTAAGTGAGGGAATGAAAGAATTATCCACACTTGGACAGAAACTGAGTGAACCAGTAATATAAAATGTAATGAAATACCTGTAATAAGCAAATTCATAGAGACAGAAAATACATAACAGATTGCAAGGGACCAGTGGGGAGAGGGGAATGGGGAGTTCTTGAGTTCTTTGCTTAATGGGTACAGAGTTTCTGTTTGAGGTGATTAAAAAGTTTGAGAAATGGATATTTGGGGTGATAGTAGCACAGTATTGTGAATGTATTTAATATCACTGAATTGCACACTTGATAGTGGTCAAAATGGGAAATTTTGAGTTGTATATGTATTACTAAAAAGTTTAAAAATATAAAATAAAAACAAAGGGATTATATTACTTGTCATAAATTCTTTAACAATTCAGGTTTCTCCATCCAAGAGAGTTTATACCCTATCTGGAAGTCTGTCTCTACATGTATATGGAAAAAGTTATGAAACTGTTCTGAACTGAACTGTTTTTCTTTCTAAAGTCAACATCACTTGAAACACAAACACACAAATGCATTTTTGTCATACTGAACAGTCTGATTCTGATTAATAAGAATAACAAGTGACTCTATTGTTAACCTGAGACGCAGAGAAGTTTCATCATGAAGATTTTCAGAACAGGTATTGTTGGGGGACTAAATAATGCCCCCCAGAAAAAACATGGTCAGTTCTTAATCCAGTTCCTATGAGTGTGAGCCCATTTGTAAATAGGACCTGGGAGGATGTTATTATTAATTAAAGTGTGGCCAAACTGAAAGAAGTCTTAATCCAATATGAATTCACTTCTTATAAGCAAAGAAAATTGAAGTCAGTAGAAGCTGGACAGGGTTCACCATGTGACAGAGGATTGCCATAAAGCTATCCCCAGAACACTACAGGCTTTGGAGAAAGCATGGCCTTGCCAACACCTTGATTTTTTTTACTTCTTTCTAGCCTTTGAATCCATGAGACAATAAATTCCTTTTGCTTAAACCAGTAAGTGTGTGGTATTTGTCATAGCAGCTCTGGCAAACTAAGACATGTTAATCATGCACCCCTTCAATGCATAAACAGTTATAAAAACATATGGATAAAAGGATTCTGGAAAATTCTTTTGAAATTTAGGTATAAAACATGAATAAGATTATTTGAAATAGCTAAACTCAGAACAGGTCTTATTCCACACTGGAGATTTTTTTTGGTAATTTATTTTGTGAAGATATAGATGGAATACAACTTGATTTTATTAATGACCTCCAGACTTACGTCATAAATTTCCTTTTGACTCTTGGGCCTTTCTGACCCCAATGCACCCTCATTATGCAGTGGAAATGAAAGCACCAAAGACTTCATCTGAATTCATGAATATGTGAGCAGACAGAAATATGCCCTATGTGCCTGAGCAAATAAGGGGAAAATCTATCTATTATATTTTCAGAACCCTTTGTAAGTTTCAGAAACTCATCTCAAACTAGCTAGAACAAAAAAGAGGAATTATTGGCTCAACTAACCCAACTAAGAGAAAGGCAGGTAAAAGGCAGTCTCACTCTAGCCTGAGGCAGATAAACTAGGTATACTCAGATGTTATCAGTATGCATACAAAGATGTATGTATTATTTTTCTCTGTATATCTCACTTATGTCCACATACATTGGGAGGAGAATAATTCAGGAAAACATCTGGAAAATTAAGTCCAAAAATTTCACTTTTACAAAATAATATTTCTGTCCATAATTTGAAAGCAACCAATTAACTTCATCAGTCTAGCAGGAGAGAAATAGATTTTTTAAACTATGTTTTAAGTAAAAGTTTTATAAAACAATTTTGGTTTAAATATTTTTCTCCTATGAATTAGTTATATTGATGTTATACTCAGATCATCATTAGTATTTGCAATTCTTTAAACTAATTTATTTAGGAAGTCCTCCCTAAAGCCTCAAACAGAAGCACATATTGAGAACAGTATATATACAGTAGTGAACTAATATTTAGAAATGAATTAATACTAAGTAAGTTTGGATAAAAGACATATATTCCCTCTCCAGGGCAGTGCATTTCAAATTATCTGAGGTGAAAAATCAGGTTTTAGGGTTGTTTCCCAACTCCCTGGGGACCAATGTATTGTTTAAAAAAAATTGCAAAAATAACATGGAAAAGACATTCAAAATACTAGCTGAAATTGTTTATTTTTAGATTTAATAGAAATACAATTGCATTTCAATAAACATAAATCAAAAGATCCAAAGAAACATAAGAATTGAAAAGAAGAAAATTATAAAAACTCTGCCAATTGTTCATTTAAAATATGTATATAGGTGATTAATATAAAGAATCACTATTATACTTGTCATTTTCCTTTCCTCAATTGTAATTAAATAAAAGTTGTATGCGAAAATAATTTCCATTTCAACTACTTTTTTGCACACTTTGAACCAACACTCTGTATATCAATATTTAAAGTTTTCAACATGACAAATGAGTTTATTTTTTATCTCCTCATTTGCCTAGTGTAAACTGGACTAATGAATTCTTAAATTTTGATCTCTATTTCTGCACTTAGTTTATTGCAGGCCAAAACAAACACTTAAAATATAATAAGAGGCTCCATCTTCCTTACATTCCTTGCTGTGGTGGCCTCCCTAAATGCCCTTCTCCAGCTCCTCATTTCAGAGAGACCTTAAATCTATCTGGGCTTCTTTCTCCAGTACTGCAGGCTGGACACTGCCTACGGGTAGTTAGCACCTGCAATTGTAGGGCCCCCGCCTAGTTTGTTACCCTTCTGCCATGGATAGCATTCTTGCCCTGTCTGTTGTCTAATGTCTGAAAATGTTTGTTTCATATTTTTCCCCAGTTTCCTTATTACTGAAGAAAAGAGGGTAAATCGGTGCCTGTTAAATCACATTAGCTGGCAGCAGAATGCCTGCATTATATGATTTTTACTGTTATATCTTTATCATTTACTTCAAAATATTTTTAAATTTATGTTTTTATATCTTATTTCAACCTTAGATTAATAAGAAATGCATTATTTAATATCTTGCAGTTGAGATTTTTCTAGTTTTTTTTAATTGAGTTCTAGACTAATTCCATTCTAATCAAAGAATATAACAATAATTTTCAATTTTTAGATTTTGTTGAAGCGTTCTGTATGCCTTAGTAAATAGTTAAATTCCATACATTTGTACTTAAGAATATGTATTCTGTTCTCTATATATCAATTAGTGTCTAAAAACATAATTGCTCTTATCTTCTGATTATTTTGTCTGCTTGCTCTTTCAGTTATAGAGAGAAATGTGCTAGATGACTCTGGGTTTCTTCTGTTCTTTTTGTTCTATCACTTTGAAGATATAATATTGGATGAATGCAAATTTGATATTGTAATTATTGGAGTGACTCCTTTATATGTTAAAATAGCCCTATTCATCTTCAGTATTCTTCTTACCTTGAAGTCTCCTTTTGCCTTGTCTTAGTACAGCAATGCCAGCTTTTTCTTAGTTTGTGTTCTATCTTAGTTTTTCCATCATTTCATTTTCAATCATTTTGTGTCCTTATATTTAAAGCGTGACCCTGTAAGCAATAAGTAGTTGTTGTTGCTGTTTACCCTGTCTACCTTAGTCTTTTACTCAGAGAATTTTGTCTCTCTATATTTGGTATAACAAATGATATAGCTGTACTTATATCTACCATTCTACAAGATTACTTTATTATTCCTTTCTTGCCTTCTGTGGATTTAATCAAATATGATTTCATTTTCTTTCTATATACTAACTTATCTATATATTCTGAAACTATTTTTCAGTGATTACCCTAGAAATTACAGGACTCATCCTGTACTTATTACAGTCTACATAAAGTTATCAAAATAAAAAAGTATTATTTTAATGCTACATTGTGCTGCTAAAAACAAACTGTTAAAGTCCATTTAGTCTTCTTTACTTCCTTTTTCATTTTGATTGCTTTTGAAATGGGCAAATCTAAGATTTCACAGGTGCATATTGTTGGATTAAATATTTGTCTATTACCTAATTGGGAAAAATAATAGTATTTAATAAGAATATATTTCTTTATATCAAAAATTTGTTTCAATTTATCAGTTATCTTTTGTCATCTGTCATAAAGATCATCAAGTTTTCTCCTTTGCCCATGTAATACAATTGGTTATGCTAATCTATTTTCTTATAATGAACAACACTTAAATTTCCACAGACAACTTCCATAAAAATTTTGCTGTGTCATTTTTGTTTTATTCTGCTTATTTCGTGTTTGTTAGAAGTTGGTAGCCACATCATTCTAGCTTCATAAAATGAATTGGGAACTTACTTTTTTTTCTCTGTGCCTTGGGAGAGAATGAAGAACAAAGAAAGTGTAACTTCTAAAAGTTTGTACAAACCCCCCTATGAAGCTCTCTGGGTCATGAAACAATTCAAGGAATTTCTTTAGTCAATATAATAATTTAACTTTATATTTTAAAAAATTCCTATTTCATTGAGTGAATTTTATCTTTTTTTTTGAATGAATTTTTTAAGCACAGTTTCATGTATATAATCTGATAAAGAATTTTTCCTGCCCGAGCTTATATCTCCTTTTACATGCCTCATGTTTTGGATTGCTATTATCACATATTTTTTCATTAATATCTTTTAGAGCCTTGTCTATTTCATTGAGTTTTCAAATAACTAGCTCTAGATATATTTTCATTTCTATATTTCCTTATTTATTAATTTCTATTATCATCTTTATAATTACTTTTCTGCTAGTTTTGGGGGGGATTATTTCAATGTAATTTTGCTCTCTTTGTAACAGTTTTATTGCTACAAAACAAATGACCACAAATTTAGTACATTAAAAAAATACCCATTTTTTATCTCACAGTTCTAAAGGTGAGAAGTTTGGCATGGCATTGCTGGGCTTTCTGCTCAGGATATCATAAGTCTGAAATCAATGTGATGACCAGGCTTAATACTCTTTTGGAGAGTCTAGAGAAAAATCTGCTTCTAAACTCATTCTGGTTTGCAGAATTCAGTTCCTTGCTCTTAGGACTGAAGTCCCCATGCCTTTGCTTGCTGTCACCTGTTGGCTGCTTTCAGATTCTATAGGCCACTTGCATTTCTTGTCATGTGGCCACTCCGTCTCGAAGAAGGCAACAATGCAATGAGTCCTTCTCATGCTTTGAATCTCTGGCCTCTTATCTCTGACCTCTAGACCCAGATTTAAAGATATTGTTACCTAATTTTGTCTAGGTTCTTGGCTAAGCTGCAAGAAATGAATTTCAAGAGCAAGTCACATTGATTAGACCAGTAATTTATTAAGGTAGAAAGGGAAGAAAAATGGGAGAAAATAACAGAGCATGGGTCCCAGAGAGAGGAAGGGCTGAAGAGTGATAAAGAGGGCTGATTTACAGACTGCAATTTCCCATTATAGATTATAAATCCCCAAGTTTACTTGTGTATTGAATCAGGCAGGGGTGAAGAAGACCAGAATAGGGGTCAAAAGGCAAGAGAGGGCCAGTTTGGCCTTTGTGCTTGCTTTTTAAACCATTCTCCCCTTTGCTAATGACATGGAAGGAATCCCAGCTGTTTGCTATTTTGATTGATTACCCCACCCGTCAATTTCCCAGGAGGACCCAATGATAAGGCCCCTGGAGGCTATGCAGGCCTTCTACTGGCTTCCGGAAGAAATCTTGTTTCAGATGGGAGAATCTTGTGAGGGTCTTTCTGCAGCCATCTTGGGGGTACTGGAGGACATGTGTTAATGGCGGTGGCTTTTATGCCAGGTTCCAGATCCATCTATTGATTCCCTATTTTACTAGCCTGCTTCATCTCTCCCCTCAGAGAGTTTACACCTTTATTCTTAAAGGGGTGCTGAAGGGCAATGGTCATTCCTCTGTAATTACTTCCTGCAGGTTAGGAGCAATAGGCCCTACCTGACAAGGTGTAAAACCCTCTGGCTGTTCTATCTCATTTGGAGGAAGATGGATCTGGCATCCTGGGTGAAGCTGGATGAAATTCCCATATGGCTAACAAGATGCTGTTTCTGAAAGAAATAAGTTTAATTAGAATTTTGAGAATATATGGTCCCACTTAGAAGATACGGGACCACAAAAGTAGAAAAGGCCATGTACCTGCAAAGGCTGCATCTTTCCAGAGTTGCTGGGAAACAGTATTCTTCCTTCAGTTATTTTATGCTGTTGGTTAACTCTAGGGAGAGACTGCAATAGGCAACAGAGTTAGGTATAAATTGCCAATCCTGGTTCCTATTGTAGAAGAGAGGAATGAGAAGAAGCATTGCCATTTTTAGTTAAGCTACAGGAGAGGAAAACAAACAAGATTTCTTAAGAGGTGTCTGGTTTGCCTTCCCCTTAACAAAAGGCATTTGGGCTAGAGGTAGAGGGAATAGCTGGCTTTGACATAGACACTACTTAGCTTTGTCTCTTGAAGAGTATTTCAGGCCATCCAATGACTGGCACTCTTACGTTCCGTCAGGTGCTTCCAGTGAGCTGGCACTTCCTTGGGCAGCTGGCTTCACTCAAGATATGTGCACCAAGCTGGAAATTCCTTTAATCTTAATAGCTATGGGAGTGATCAGAACTACAGAGTAAAGTTCTTTCCATTTTGGTTCTAATTGAGAGTGAGGCTTGCTTTCTTGCCAAATTTTTATCAGAATCTGGTTTCCAGGTGAGGAAAGGTTGTCCATGGACCATCTCAAAGGGGCTAAGCTGAAGTGGGTCCTAGCCACCTTGTTTGCTGTTTCTCTTCTGATGGGAAATGTTTAGCCCTGGTAGAATGGCATGTGGGTTTGCCAGTCCTCCCCAGAGTATGAGTGGGACAGGTTCTGGAATAAGGGCTAGGAGGGAGACCTGGCTAAGCATGTCTTCCACCTGGTGTGGGAAGAAGACTAAGAGGTTGCCCCCAAGTTAATTTGGTGACTTTTTTAAATTAAAAGGGCTGTTGCCCTCACTGCTCTTAGGCAAGGTGGCCATTTTCTATCTTATAGGCACATTCATTGACTACTTAGAAAATGAAGTTTACCAGGTCTTTTAACATGTTCAATATCCCTCTGCATATGATCTAGAATAGAAAAGGTATCACCATAATCATCAGTCATATATCTAGAATAGGAGTGATATAGGTACAGTACTTAATATTAATTAATGCATTACCCAATGCATAAGTTTTTATTTGAGCTGCAAATTAAATAGATCTAAGCCCTGGGTTTGCAATACCATATATGTTATCTCTCCATGAGAGCAGGCCATAATGCCAATTGCGTTTAAGTTCTACTCACAGTTCTCTGGTAATCATTGCTTCACTTGGTATGTCCTTCACACAGCCAGCATGCTACATCACCATTGTCTAGAGAGAAGATAGGAAGGTAGGCTCCAGCATTCCACTGGCCTGATGCATAGCACCCTTTGGCACTATGAAACTGTGCCAGTCTGGAGGCGATATCCATTGTACGTTTGGCCATTTTGAACCATCACTTTTTGCTGCAGGTTTAAAACTGCAATGTAGTCTCCATCGACTTCACGAACACAACCAGAGATGTAGTAGATGCCTTTATTGTTTTAGGGGACAGTGACCAACTTAGCCAATAACCCAAATGGAGAGGCAACCTGCAGTGTATTGAAGGCCTGGTTTCAATGTACAAAAGACTGTGACAATGCTGCATCTATATAATGATCTTAACTATTAATTACAGTTTCTAGTAAGTTTTACTTTAAGGCAAATTGTGTACCTTTATAACTAAGCCACAAGAATTTTATTAGTATCAACTTTGCTAAGTTCTTCTGCTTTTCTAGCAGTTGAATCAGTTTTGCTTGTAATTTATACATTTAATCCACTCACAAGAGAGTATTGACATTTATTTTTTTTCTGCCTTTCAAATTATTTTTCAGTATATATATTTTTTATTTTTAAAAAAATAATTATATTACATAAGTGTTACACAAAAAATATAGGGATTCCCATATGCCCCATTCCCAATACCTCCCACATATAAACAACATCTTTCATTAGTGTGGCACATTCATTGCAATTAATAAACACATCCTGGGGCATTGCCACTGAGCATGGACCATATTAGTTTACACTCTCTCCCACACAACTACGCAGGTTATGGGAAGATATAAAATGGCCTATATCTGTCATTGCAATACTATTCAAGAAAATTCCCAAGTCCCAAAAAAGCCCCCGAAATTACACCTGCTTTTCCCTCTCCCTGCCCCCAGAGCCTCCAGTGGCCACTGCCTCCACATCAATGTAATTTCTTCCTTTGCTAGAATCACAATAAGTCTATAGTTTAATACCAGTAAGTCCACTCTAGTACATATTTCATTCCCCAATCCTGAGGATCCTGAGATGGTGATGTCCACTCCACTCTAATTGACAGGCAGCTTCGAGCCCATTCAGCCAATCGATGGGACTCTCTTGTTTGCAGTTATAAGCTCTCTTATTTCCTTGTTATGGTGATTGTCAATCCTCACCTCCTTGTTAGTTGTCATGGGAGAGTCCAATGCACTGGACAGTAGGTGTTGCAACTCCACTGAGGCTCAGAGACCAGCTGGCACATGGACAGCCCAAAGATTCTGGTCTCTTGGACGTATACCTACAAACTCCAGCACCAAGTATAGGTTCAAATAGAAGGGAGAGATAAGCCATGTATAGGGAAGCCATAATTGAGTCCAACTCTGTCACTCTCAGGAGCGCAAACTCCAAAGTACAGCCCACTGGCAAGGCACCAAACTCTGGAGCTATCTGCCCTGACCATAGGACCTGGGTGTCTCCAGAGCCCTCAGAAGCCCCACTATGTTGGGTAGTATCCACTTTATCAGTCTATGAGATCCTGCTGAGATGTGCATAAGTGTTACCTTTGGAATGACCTCCCGACTCACTTTGAAGTCTCTTCGTCATATAAACTCATTTGTCTTTACCTTTTCCCCCTTTTATTTGAGGTCTTTTTCCAGTTTCATCACTAGTTGGTGTATGGTAGTAATCCTTTGGTGCCAGGGAGGCTCATCCCCGGGAGTCATGTCCCACACTGGAGGGAAGATAATGCATTTTTATGCTGTTTTTGGCTTAGACAGAGGCCACATTTGAGCAAAAAGGAGGCTTTCAGGAGGAAACACTTAGGCACCCCACAACACAAGACTAAGTTTCGATTTCAAGAGCAAAGGCTCACAAGCATAGTTGTCAATATCAAGGGCTCATCAATGGACCATCCTTCACCAGTCATTGCCCCTTCACTTGAGGGAATGTTGCTGCTCCATTAGAGAACGTGGTAGAGCTCTCCAGGATGGGAGTTCAATATTCTCTCGGTTATTGTGTGAATATCCACCCACTGTGACAGCACCTTGTGAACATCTGAACACATTTATATATCTTAAATGTACGCCCAGGTAAACTTCCTCCCATGTATACCCCATCACTGACACCCCTCACCAGTGATCCTCCCCTGCCCCAGTTGTAATGCTTCAATGATCCAAAGCTTCTTCAAAAATGAAGCCAATGAAATAGCCAAATACAATTAATAGGAAAATGAATTAATAATGATAGGCTTAAATATAAGAAATAAAGTACATAAAATATTTTTAAAACAAAAAATAAAATGAAAAGTTTGGGATATTAAAAAATAATGAAAAATGTTTAAAATTCTTTTTGGCATTTTTCCTTTCATCACTGTAAATATCTGGTGTCCTGTATGTACAGTGACATTTTCTTCCATTTATACCCCAGTGTCTTACTTTTTTCATTTTGCTTTCAAAGAAGTTTTAGGTCACAGTAAAGTCACATACAGAATACAGGGGACTCCTGTATACCCAACATCCTCACCTTTTCCCACTTTCCTGTATTAATACCTTTTTATATGTGAATGGTACCTTTGTTACAACTGATATACAAATAGTGAAACATAGCTACTAACCATGGTCAATGGTTTACATTATGGTTTACATTTTAGACCATACTCTTTAATAAATTTTAATGCGATTAAACATGGCCTGTGTCCATCATTGCAATATCATGTAGATCACTTCCATTGTCCACTAAATACCCCCTGTTCCATCTATTCTATTCCTCCGTCTCCCTCCCTTCATGGCCCACAGTGACCCCCCCAGCTTCACTCCTTGGATGACAAGATTCATAGTTACTTGCAGCAACACTGAGATCTTGACACACTGGTTTGTCCTCCCATATTAGGAACCGCCCATGCTCTTGAAAGACTCCTGCCCCTCTGTTTGTGAATATATCGGTCCTCACCAGAATGGGAGTCCAACTCCTTCCCACTCATTATGTTGGTCTCCACCCAATGATGCAAAACATTATGACAAAATGATCACTCGCACACTCCCTAGAAGCCTGCTCCAGGTGCGCCCTGCCCTGAATGCCCTCCCATCCAACACCCTAAACCAAGAACCCTTCTTTGTCATATTGCCACAAGAGTGTTCCCAACTTTGTACTTTCAAACACATAACCGCCAATCCTCAGTGTTCACCTGCTTCCTCCCCCAACCCTCCTCCCAGTTCCATGGACCTTCCAACCCACCCACCCCAATCTACCCAACTGTCAAACCTGCACTGCCCAAAACAATAGTATCACTACCCTCCTGTCATATCCCTTCCATGCCCAACTACACACTTTCAACTTATCATAAATTACGTCTATGTGGCATTGGCTCACAACATTGTTCTCCCTTTCTATTTCCTGTAAACCTATCTTCCAGACAATAGCTCTCTGAGTCTGCTCAATTTGCTTAATTCATGTAAGTGAAGTCATGTAACATTTGTCCTTCAATGCCTGGCTTGCTTCACTCAACATAAGGTCCTCAAGATTCATCCATGTTATCCCATGTGTTAGCACTTTATTCCTTCTTACAGCTGAGTAATATTCCATTGTATGTATGTACCACATTTTGTTTATCCATTCATCTGTTGATGGGCATTTGGGTTGATTCCAACTTTTGGCAATAGTGAATAATGCTGCTATGAACATTGGTGTGCATATATCTGTTCGTGTCCTAGCTTTCAATTCTTCTCGGTATATACCCAACAGTGGAATTGCTGAATCATATGGCAGTACTATAGTTAGTTTTTTGAGGAACCACCAAACTGTCCTTCACAGTGGCTGGAACATTCTACATACACAGCAGCAGTGGATGAGTGTTCCCATTTCTCCACATCTTCTCCAACACTTGTTGTCTTCTATTTTTTTAATGGCCAACAGTCTAATGGGTGTAAGATGGTATCTCATTGTAGTTTTTATTTGCATTTCCCTAATAACTAGTGATGTTGAGCATCTTTTCATGTGCTTTTTAGCCATTTGTACTTCTTCCTTGGAGAAGTGTCTTTTCAAGTGCCTTGCCCATTTTTTAAATGGGTTGTTTGCCTTTTAATTTTGGAGGTGTAGGATTTCTTTATACATGTTGGATATTGGGCTCTTATCAAATATATGGTTACCAAATATTTTCTCCCATTGGGTAGACTGCCTTTTTACTTTATTTATAACCTCCTTGGAGGTGGAAAAGTTTTTAATTTTGAGGAAATCCACATATCTATTTTTTTCTTTCACTGCTCATGCTTTGGGTGTGAAGTTCATGAAACTATTTCCTATTACAATGTTGTATAGATGCTTCCCTACATTATCATCCAAAGTTTTTTTATGATCTTGGCTCTTATATTTAGGTCTTTGATCCATCATGAGTTGATTTTTGTATAAGGTGTGAGATGGTGCTCCTCTCTTATTCTTTTGGCTATGGATATCCAGTTATCCAAGAACCATTTGTTGAAGAGGTCATTCTCTCCCATTTGAGTGGGCTTGATGGCCTTGTTGAATATGAGATGACTGTATATGCAAGGTTCTACATCAGAAATCTCAATTAGATTCCATTGGTAAGTATGTCTATCCTTGTGCCAATACCATGACGTTTTGACCACTGTAGCATTGTAATATGTTTTAAAGCCAGTTAGTGTGATTCCTCCAATTTCATTTTTCTTTTTCAGTATCTTTGGCTATTGGGGACCTCTTGCCCTTCCAAATAAATTTCATAGTTAGTTTTTCCAATTCAGTAAAAAATGCTGTGTTGATTTTTATTGGGATTGCATTAAATCTGTAGATTTGTTTGAGTAGGATAGACATTTTAATTCTGTTTAGTCTTTCTATCCATGAACAGGGAATATTCTTCCATTTATTTAAGTCTTCTTTGATTTCCGTTAACAGTGTTGTGTAGTTTTCTGTGTATAAGTCATTTACATCTTTAGTTAAATTTATTCCTAGGTATTTGATTCTTAAAATTACTATGGTAAATGGTATTTTTTTGCTTGATTTCCTCCTCAGATTGCTCATTATTGGTGTACAGAAATAATACTGATATTTGTGCATTGATTTTATAGCCTGCAACTTTACTGAATTCATTTATAAGTTCTAGAGGCTTTGTTGTAGATTTCTCAGGATTTTTTATGTATTGGATCATGTCATCTGCAAATAGTGAATTTTTTACTTCTTCATTTCCAGTTTGTATTCCTTTTATGCTGTTTTCTGCCTCAGTGGTCAAGCAAGTACTTCTAACAAACGTTAAATAAGAGAGGTGATAGTGGGCATTTTTGTCTTGTTCCTGATCTTAGACGGAAAGCTTTTAGGATTTCCCCATTGTATATGATGTTAGCTGTGGTTTTTTCAAATATACCCTTTATCATGTTCAGAAAGTTTCCTTCTATTCCTATGTTTGGCAGTGTTTTTATCAGGAAAGGGTGCTGTATTTTTTTCAAATGCTTTTTCTGAATCTATAGAGATAATCATGTGATTTTTTTCTTTTCATGTGTTATGTGGTGTATTACATTGATTGATTTTCTTATGTTGAACCATCCTTGCATACCCGGGATGAAAACTACTTAGTCATGATGTACAATTTTTTTGATGTGTTGTTGTATATGATTAGCAAGTATTTTGTTGAGATTTTAGCATCTAGGTTCATTAGAAGTTCATTAGAGAGATTGGTCAGTAATTTTCCTT